>MU159340.1:127102-155474 GCA_015888305.1 Antheraea pernyi | reverse complement strand
AGTACCACCCTCTCATAGAAAACCGACGTGAAGTAACAGTGCTTGCATTATTGCGTTTCGTGAGAGCGCTGGAGGCCCACCTCCTCTCCCCTCTCCTCTCTCCTCTCCTTCTGCCTCCCCTAACCCTTCCCCCCAAAGGGTGGCAACGCACTTGCAACTCCTCGTGTGTTGTTAGTGTCCATGGGCGGTGGTGATCACTTAACATAAGTGACCCTCCTGTTTGTTTGCCACCTATGACATAAAAAAAATCATAAAGTACTCCTTAGAGTACCATATAGACTTTGTTTCATTAAAATCGGTTTGGTCTATCAAAAGTTATTGTAATTTTAATGACGACGCTACTTAAGTTCGAGAGAAAATTAGACTTAATACATTTAAAGGACTTTATTAATCACTGTATTGTACATCAGGTTCCACGCGGGACAAGGCCCCCTCGGTAGCAGCTTTAGCCTAGGTCCGTTCCCTCGGCGTGGAGCCCTTGAGTACGCTGCTCGCGTATTTACGCCTTTCTATGGAGGTTAAGCATTAATGAAATAATTTAAAAGAGATAACTTACAATTGGTAACCCGTATAAGATAAGTGGTTGCTCTGAAACAATAATAACAATTTGACGAAAACGGAGACACGGCTCCCAAGTAGTCGTACCTATGAGAAATATTTAGATGTTCATAAATTCCATATCAGTATTACCTCCTTGCTAATATTATGGATAAATGCGAATGCAAGTTTGTTTGTTTAGTACGCTTTCACGTATTAAATACTGAATACATCATGAATATTTGCATATATATTGTTAGGGGTATAGAAAAAGCCGTAGGGTACCATTTATCCATATAGAAATACTATTTATTTATTTAAAAATATGGATATAGCAACTTCAGTCAACAACAATAATGCAATAACAGTTATAAAAAAAATTGAGCTGTCACGGGACGCCTGGCAGATGTGAATCATCGAAATTGTTTTGTATAAGTTATATGCATAAAATAACAGATTACGACAGGAATCAGCTTTAGCATAATGAAAAGATAAAGCATTACTAATATGTTCCGTAAAATAATGACTATTTATTTTATTACATAAAGTAATAAGTGGTCAACAAAACAATTTGAATCTTGTGTTTATACAGATAGGGCTGCAAATGTTTGTGTTTTGGTTTGCCACGGGTCGCCAAGCCAACAATCAGGCGTGTGTTTTGGGTCGCCACGGGTCGCCAAGCCAACAATCAGGTTTACCCGCGCCCCCCTCTCCTCCCTCCATCATAGCCGGACCTGAGGGGATGGGCCGGGGGGCCCATCTCCTCACAGCACAGGTCCGATAGATGAGGGAGGCAGCTGGTGTGTACCCAGTCAGTCTCCCTATTAGGATGGAGCCCGACGGCCACCTTCCGCAGGGCGGAGCGTTGGGGCGGCTATCCAAAGGGAATAGCGTAGATCGATCACTTGCCGCCCCAACAATACGGTCGGATGGTACACCGTGGGGTTTTAGTCCGTGCGAATCGGATATAACCCACCCTCTCCCCCGAGAGGGTGGCGTATCCATAAGGGATTTCCCCACGTTAATAAAAAAAAAGGTTTACGCGCGCCTATAGATGTTTGACATCAAAAAAAACTGAAGACCTACAACGCTTTATCACATATCTACAACTGACACAATTAATCATAATAAATCACTTAAATAATATGTTAGTAAATATTGAGAAACATTAAATAAAGCAAACACAATAGAATAATAATAAACGAAGAAGTGACAATGAACTCAATAATGAAAACTAAAATTAACGTGTGGAAAATAACATATACAATAAGGTTACGATTTGTGAATATGTGAACGATGGCGATGTCTGGAATTGACGCATCTCTCTCTGCATCCAACAAAAAAGAATGTAACTTTATATGTTTTAATAATAAAAAAATATGTTATGTATTATGAAAAGATAAACCAGATCGAGTATTTTGCCGGTTCTTCTCGATTACTGATTTGTTTTCCGAACCGGTGGTAGTTTTGACGGTCATAATTGCCTTCTCATGACCTAAATTGAACAAAGAGTACTTTGATTTTGATTTAGATGAAAAACAAGATGGCAGCTGTAACTAACAATATTGAAATATGATTTTCCAATGAATTTCTAATGGATAAATCAAATATACAGTAACACGAACGAAACGTATGTAAAAATGTAGGATATGGTCGGAGAGTAATTTTAAATTTATATTTGAACTCAACAACTCCTCGAAAACATAATTTCATCTGCACACTTCAATAAGTCCGAGTTTCATATTTTAAATGTGATAAATTGGATAGCAACTCTATACGTACGGCATAAAGTTGGATTTCCTATGTCCTCCTAATCTATTGACTGTGAATTTAGTGTGATTAAATTACTACAAACTTAGTTTACACATGACCTCGACTGCGATGGGATTAAACTTAGAACTTCTTATTTCTATCTAGATGCCACTAAAACTCAATGGAAAGTTCTAACAAGATGGCCACCATCTTGTTAGTTCATTGAAATTATATCAAGAATATTGTAATATCGATACCTACTCGACAATAATCTAAAAGACTGGTTGCCAAAAATAAAGTTAAATAAAAAGAAAACTAGAAGTTCTAACAAGAGAGCCACCGTCTTCTTAGGACATTGAAATTGTCACAAGAAACTTTAGCTATATATAAATAGAAGAATATTAAATAATTCATTAACATTTGTCAAAGGATTATAAATAAAAAAAATTGACAGTTTTTTTTATACCATCGACGAATCTTAGGTTTTATTTAGGTTATTACAAGTTCTTCTTCTATTTTATTTTTGGCAACCAGTCTTCTAGTAGACCATTACTGCCATTGTCAAGTGAGTATCGATATTACAAGTTTCTTGATATAATTTCAATGAACTAACAAGATGGTGGCCATCTTGTTAGAACTTTCCAGGGAGTTTTTGTGGCAAGTCAGAATCCATGGTCCGTGGCATTATTTCAGATCCACTTCACTCGTGCACAATAAGCAAACTATATTACATAAAGTAGCACCAACATTACACAATATAAACCCAAATAACACAAGATTATGGATAAAATATAAAGACCACTAAGTATATGGCTTCCAAGATCCCGCCAAAGACTCCTTGTCACTATTCGTTACACTTTGCGCGAGAAAGAAAACAAGAGGACTTTTTGGCGGGATTTTGGGCTGTCATGTGTATTTTTTATTTGTTTATTGTCAAGTGGTTTTTATATTTTATTCATAACCTTGTGTTACTTGACTCTATATTGTGTAAAATTGGTAGTATTTTATGTAATATAATTTGTTTATTGTGCATAAGTGTAGTGAATGGAAAATAATACCACGGACCATGAATTCTGAGATGCCACTAAAACTCAATGGAAAGTTCTAACAAGATGGCCACCATCTTGTTAGTTCATTGAAATTATATCAAGAATATTGTAATATCGATACCTACTCGACAATAATCTAAAAGACTGGTTGCCAAAAATAAAGTTAAATAAAAAGAAAACTAGAAGAAATACAGATAATAAAATCTGAATATTAACAGGCAATGAAAACGTACTTAATTCTTATTATAGTTAAATTTCGACTATTCGACAATCAGAAGTTACAATAAACATATAATTAATGCTAGAAGTTAAATAAATTGACTGTGATATTTTATTCTCCACATATTTTTCATAAAAATGTTTATCTATTTCCAAAATAAATATATCAAGTTAATTTTAGAACGAGATGAATATATTTTAATTACAAATAAACATTATTAAAAATATGTATACAACCTACGCAGCGTCGCTCTGTAAATACGTACGTCTGTGTACAAATAGGAGTATAAAATTAGATGTTTGGTATTGTGCCCTCACCACGCAAATCTATTTATTTTTATATTATAGAGGGCAAACGATCAGTCGGGTCACCTGATAGTAAGTTATCACTGCCGTCCATAGACACTACCAACACCAAGGTAGTCACAAGTGCGTTACCGGCCTTTTAAAGGAGATGGAGCTCCAGCGTTCTCAATGACCGAACGCAACGATGCAAGCACTATTACTTCACGTCGGTTTTCTATTTTCTATTGGACACATTTCGATCAATTTTTGATAGTTTTTCTATTTATTTAATTTTTAGCAACCGATCTTGTAGTAGATTATTACTGTCATTGACAAGTAGGTAATTATATCACAAGTTTCTTACGATCACTGCAATCAACTAACAAGATGGTGGCCGTCTTGTTAGAACTTTCCAGGTAGTTTTTGTGGCAAGTCAGAATCCATGTTCCGTGGTTTTATTTCCCATCCACTTCACCTGTGTACAATAACCAAACTATATTATGTAAAACACCACCGATATTAGAAAATTATGAGCCAAATAACACAAGACTATGAATAAAATATAAAACCAACAACATGGCATTCCAAGATCTCGTCAAAAATCGATCGTTTTTTAACTGAACATCGGAATGTTTTGCATATATTACAGTTTTCTAACGAAGGATACGTTGAAATATATCATACAAGACTAGTGTTTGCTGCCCTCTGATTGAAATTGAACCATAGTGATGGCTGAAAATTGTCGCAAAATAAACGAATGATATTATTAAATAATTAAAAAATAAACCTGTATTTGAAATTTTAATGTGTTTTTTTTTCGAACTGACTACCTACGCTGTTGGCCTTTTTGGAGGCTTCTACAACTTCACCGGACTACGAAATTTTAATGTAAATTATGCATAGGTATAACTTATTATGTCTCCGGATTTAGACAACAAACAAAGTTGTATCTCTCGACAAATACATTGAAATATTTGCATTTTGGTATAGAAGGTTATGGAAAAAATTGTGTTATAAATTTATTTATGACACTTAAATTCATCAATAGCTTCTAAACAAAAAATAGATCAAACATTTTGAAAAACTCTTTTGTGTTCGCCTACTTATGTACTGAAACTAGATTTTGCTCGCGGCTTCGCTCAAATTCAAGTAAAAATTCCATGTTATTCGCTGCTAATGTAGCTTTTTATAGTTGAAAGAATTTTTAATGTCGGTCAGGTTTTGTTTTTATATATTTAGTCAATGGCCCCTGTGAGAAATTCTACAATTCTGCTAGTGTCGAGGAGTTTTTGGCGGGATCTTAATCTGTCATGTAGTGGATTTTATTTTTTATTCATAATCTTGTGTTACTTGACTCTATATTGTGTAATTGTGTATTTGTTTATTGTGCATAAGTGAAGTGAATAGAAAATAATACCACGGACCATGAATTCTGAGATGCCACAAAAACTCCATGGAAAGTTCTAACAAGGGAGCCACCATCTTGTTAGAATATTGAATTAATTACTCGACAATGGAAATTAACAAACTCTCTGGAACATAGTACGCTACTATTAACAAATAAATTAAGATAAAAAAGATGGATAAAAGAATATATTATAGAAGATTTGGCGTTTCTGCCTTTACATTAATTTGGACATAGAAAAGATTTGGCGCGTATGCCTTTACATTAACTTGGACATAAAACTGACTAAAGAATACATAAGAACTATAGAAGATTTGGCGATTAGGCCTTTAAAGAATACATAAGAACTACCTATATTGACAACTTCAGAATTGGCAGTATGGATTAATTCCTTCGCCTGTCCTATTGGACGAATATTATTACTACTACTAGTGTCGAGTTTATCAATGGTTTGGAACATCAAATCTATTTTTCTTTATAATAGTAGCTTAGATGGATAAGTCATAAGGATACAAAAACCAAACAAGTCATTTAATAAAAGCCCTGCTTTTTTATTACGTATGAATTTGTAAAAACATTTTCAGTGCGTGCTATTTTGTTATATTCCCTCAAAATATATCTCGCGTGTTATATATACGGTGTATGATGTTCTGTTTCGTGTTGCCATAAGCTTTTGTGAAAGTAGGAACGACTAGTTTCTATTGGCCTTTGAGGGGCGTTCCGCGATAAATACAAGTTAGCCGATAACATACCTTTCTACCTTAAATTATAAAAGACGGCATCTTCGACTTCAAATATATAATTTCTGTCCGCCTGTCTATGGTCCAGTGTCTGATAACGCCATTTAAAGCTGTAAGAAGCTCTTCGACTATTTATCCAATAAACATAAAACTGATGTAACAGATTTCACTGTATATTATAATATAATATTTATTATGATTGCAGAATTGTACAAGTATATGTATATATTCTTTGAAACGAAGTCCTTTAACGTGTATATAGAAGATTTGGCGATTAGGCCTATAAAGAATACATAAGAACTTACCTATATTGACAACTTCAGAATTGGCAGTATGGATTAATTCCTTCGCCTGTCCTACCGGACGAATATTATGAATGAATGTCTATGATCCAGTGTCTGATAACGCTATTTGCTGTTAGAAGCTCTTCGAATTTAAAAGCTCTTCGACTATTTATCCAATAAACTTAAAACTGATGTAACAGATTTCACTGAAACTATTTCAAAATATTTATTATAATTGCAGAATTGTACAAGTGTATGTATATATTCTTTGGAACGAAGTCCCTTAACGTGTCTTGCGAAAGGAGTTGACTGATTAAAATTGTCACATAAGGAAAACGCGTTATGTTTCTTGCGACGTTATATCTCTCTTTCTCGGTCTCGTTCTAGTGTATACGAGTTCTTGTGTGCATGCGAGTATTGTGTACCATTGACAGTATAACCTCAATATTAAGCAAATGGCAATTTCATCACAATATATTTGTGTTTATTATTCGTTTTTATACTTCATCATTATATATTAATAATTAATAAATGGATATTTTACCTACAATATTAAATTAAACTTTTTCATTTGATTTCTGACATTAGTTAAGGAACTCCATCCCTGACCGCAGTCCTCTGACTGCACGCGGTTACCATATAATTTATTTTAGCTAATAACAAGCTGGGCGTCGTGGTTTCACATGATTTTTTCCCCGTTTTCGACACTGATAACCCTCGTCACGTCAAATGATCTGCCAACACAACTACGTTGTAGTAATTTACAATATTTCTTTAACTACAGTCTGTATGGAATACTATAGCCTGTAACCTTCCTTAATAAATGGTCTATAAGATGTATTGAGAATATTTATATCTTTTTGATAGTTTCAAGAATTACCACATCCAAATAATCTCTTGAACTCAATAGTATTAGTAATGTATACAAGTATTGTCCAAAATGTTGTTTGAATTTGAATTGAATTGTTGTATGAATATACATTGATCACAAGCTAAATTAAAATTAATTTGTGTAGTTATAGTATCGGCGTTCTTTCTTTTTTGTTACAACTTGTTCTTCTACAAAGGCCTCCTATCAAAATATCCATATTTCACTACATCTTGCTAAACTTGGGGTGTAAGGATTGTCAAATAACATTTAAAGACTTGAGACATCCAAGCCAACCTCACCTGCACGTGGTGCACCCTGCTGAATAACGAACGAGGCAATGGCGATAGCGGGGTGGTAGGGTTTTACAGCCTGACTGGGTCGCAACCACCATGTAAATGGCGAAAAAGCCCATCATAGTGATTCGCTTTTGCGTGTCGCGTTTCGGGATCAGCCTGTGCATATCGAGCTTTTCGCAGGCCGGCATGACAGCGGCGACCGGCGATGGATACTGTGTCACTCGGCGGTCGCCATTGTTTTTGGATTGTACTGTGCTTACCGTCAGGCACAGAGCTGTAATTTTGCCGTGCGACTATAAAAAAACTAGTTTTTTACATCTGCTATAAAATTTTACTCTATCCTGTTTCCTGCTGTCCCGTTTTAGATTCCGTTGATTCTTTAAACTTAGTTTCGAATCTGGCAATATCCGTTTTCACCCTAAATACGGTAAGCGTGTTCATTACTATTCTGTATCACGGAACGCATGTTGCGAGCATCTTGTAGGCACGTAGTACGTGATACAGACTTCACGCAAATAGACTTTTTAGAGGCCTAGATTATTTTAACCCTTCTATGTGCACTCCACCTATTTATATATTGATATGAATTTCAAAACTAACTGAACGTATCCCTATGATAGAATGCAGGAACAAGCTAGTCGAAACAAAAAATATAGCAATGAAATTTGATTACCATTTAAAATAATCACTGTTTTTTTTTCGAACTGACTACGCTATTAACTTAGCAAGGTCTTAACAGCTTCACTGGACTGCAAAGGCGAGCGCTTAAGGCTCTCAGCCGATTTTATTTTGACATCTAGCTCAAGGGTGAAATAATCACTTTTTTTTTCTTTTTTTTTTTCGAATTGACTACGCTATTGACCAAGCAAGGTCTTAACAGCATCACCGGACTACTAAGGCGAGTTCTTAAGGCACTCAGCCGATTTTATTTTGACAACTAGCTCAAGGGTGCGCGGCACACCTCGGCTTTGGCTGTTGCCTGATACATGCAATTCGCGACCTATGTAAGCTAACCTAAGCTAAGCTAACTATTCATACATATATGAGTTGTTGAAACATATATGTGTATCAAGCATACATAACTCAACAACTCTTATATATATTTCGTATCGGATAATATTCTAAACTATTTCAGTTTGATAAGGGAAAAAAGATAAAACCCTTCCACTTGCATGTGTAATCGTGTATGCGTGCACATGTGTGGAGGTGATATGTGTAATGTTGTCGCAGTGATGTAAGAGTTTGTGTCACTGTATCGCGCGAGATACAAACATTTTATACACTTAAAATGATTTTTCAGAAAAAATCGAGTTTAAGTTCACTTTACTGGTTTCAGTATGAATGGGTCGTCTCGTCCGGGGTAGTACCACCCTCTCAAAGTAAACCGACGTGGGCTTGAGCAGTTGCCGAGGGGGGCCTAGTTAATATAGTAATAGTCAAGTTAGTTAATAATCACTGTTGTTAACTATTTCTACTATTAGTTATGAGCGTATCTTTCAATATCGTAAATACATATATAAAAATCCAGTTGTTTGTCCACACTCTGAAACTACTTAACCGATCTTCATGAAAGTTGGTAATTATTTATAATTTGGTCCAACTTTAGCGGTAGAATAATTTATATTTCGATTAATGGCCTCAATATTTTTTATTATATAAACTGGGAGCAGGTTCGCTGCGCGCTGCGTAAACCGACCCATTTACATGAAATAAATTTAAGGTACTCGGACTAATTTGTATTTTTTTTAATTTTAGGCAACCAATCTTAAAGATTTATTACTGTCATTGTAGTTGAGTAGGTAATCATATTGAAAGTTTCTTATGACAATTTCAATGTTTTAACACAATGGCAGACCCCTTGTTAGAACTGTAGGTGGTCTGTGGTAGGTGTTCTGTAGGTGATAGAGCCACGTTGAAGCTATCAGTGGTTTCATCATGAAAAGGTCGACTCGCCCGAGGTAGTACCACTCTTTCACAGAAACAGCGACGTGAAGTAACAGTACTTTCATTGTTGCGTTTTGTTCGGTCAGTGAGAGCGTCGGAAGCCCACCGTTCTCCCGAAACAAACGCACTTTTGACTCCCCTGGTGTCGCTAGTGCCTATGGATGGCGGTGATCATTTACCATTAGGTGTCCTGCCTGTTCGTTTGCATCCTATATATAAAAAAAAACTTTACAGAGATCTTGTGGCACCTCAAAATTCATGCTCCCTGCTATTATTTTCCATCCATTTCTCGTGTTCAGAATAAGCGAACTATATTACGTAAAATACCACCAATGTTACAAAATATAGATTCAAATAACAAAACATTATGAATATATAAGTCATTATATCTCTCATTCATAAAAGTGTTTTTATTATGCTGAGTTAATAAGTAGTTTGAACACATTTTTATCTTTTCATCGCTAAAGGCCACTGAACCTATCACCATAGAAGTATGACTTTTCGATGTGGATATTTTCGTAGATTATTCTAGGTTAGCTACTTATTTTTCATCCACATACATATATGAGTTGTTGAAACATATATGTGTACCAAGCATACATAACTCAACAACTCTTATATATATTTCGTATCGGATAATATTCTAAACTATTTCAGTTTGATAAGGGAAAAAAGATAAAACCCTTCCACTTGCATGTGTAATCGTGTATGCGTGCACATGTGTGGAGGTGATATGTGTAATGTTGTCGCAGTGATGTAAGAGTTTGTGTCACTGTATCGCGCGAGCAGCGTACTCAAGGGCTCCACGCCGAGGGAACGGACCTAGGCTTGAGCAGTTGCCGAGGGGGGCCTAGTTAATATAGTAATAGTCAAGTTAGTTAATAATCACTGTTGTTAACTATTTCTACTATTAGTTATGAGCGTATCTTTCAATATCGTAAATACATATATAAAAATCCAGTTGTTTGTCCACACTCTGAAACTACTTAACCGATCTTCATGAAAGTTGGTAATTATTTATAATTTGGTCCAACTTTAGCGGTAGAATAATTTATATTTCGATTAATGGCCTCAATATTTTTTATTATATAAACTGGGAGCAGGTTCGCTGCGCGCTGCGTAAACCGACCCATTTACATGAAATAAATTTAAGGTACTCGGACTAATTTGTATTTTTTTTAATTTTAGGCAACCAATCTTAAAGATTTATTACTGTCATTGTAGTTGAGTAGGTAATCATATTAAAAGTTTCTTATGACAATTTCAATGTTTTAACACAATGGCAGACCCCTTGTTAGAACTGTAGGTGGTCTGTGGTAGGTGTTCTGTAGGTGATAGAGCCACGTTGAAGCTATCAGTGGTTTCATCATGAAAAGGTCGACTCGCCCGAGGTAGTACCACTCTTTCACAGAAACAGCGACGTGAAGTAACAGTACTTTCATTGTTGCGTTTTGTTCGGTCAGTGAGAGCGTCGGAAGCCCACCGTTCTCCCGAAACAAACGCACTTTTGACTCCCCTGGTGTCGCTAGTGCCTATGGATGGCGGTGATCATTTACCATTAGGTGTCCTGCCTGTTCGTTTGCATCCTATATATAAAAAAAAACTTTACAGAGATCTTGTGGCACCTCAAAATTCATGCTCCCTGCTATTATTTTCCATCCATTTCTCGTGTTCAGAATAAGCGAACTATATTACGTAAAATACCACCAATGTTACAAAATATAGATTCAAATAACAAAACATTATGAATATATAAGTCATTATATCTCTCATTCATAAAAGTGTTTTTATTATGCTGAGTTAATAAGTAGTTTGAACACATTTTTATCTTTTCATCGCTAAAGGCCACTGAACCTATCACCATAGAAGTATGACTTTTCGATGTGGATATTTTCGTAGATTATTCTAGGTTAGCTACTTATTTTTCATCCCTGGACATCTTTTTTTTTATTAAGAGGTTACTTAAAGCACTCTCGGACAAGTATCAGCTAGTATTTTATTAGTTTCAACCTTTGATTGCAATCTCGGCTGATAGTAATTGACGAGATGGACAAGAAGTACATGCTAAATCTACAGAGACTGGCTATCATGTGGAGTTGCCGGACATACTTACATGTGTTTGGCGACAATTTTTCGACCAAGTGGGTAAATCTGACTTTTGTGTGCAATAAAACCCTTCGTTACCATGTTGAAGGGTTGAAATACCAAGAGTATATACTTCTTAGATAAAACTACGAAAGGCGGCAACGTAGTGCTGTGGTTCAAATATGGAGAAAGTTATTTACGTACATTCGATGAAAGCCGACATATATTTTGTTTGTTTTATTCATATTAGTTGTATATTACCTTATTATATTCAATAATAATGTATTTTAGGATTGTAGGGATAACTCCTAGTTATATATTTATATGACCAAATCAACACAACACAACCTCATTTTTATTTATTAAATATCTCATATTTATCTTATTACAAATCACAACCGCAGAACTTTGGCATTTTCTTTATAAATGTTTATACTAATAATGATACTAAATTCTAGTGATCTCGTATAACTTGACAACTTATGATTTATACGGGAGTCTAATGTTGTTAAATTTATATTAACCATTGTTGAAACATCAAATAGTTTTTGGTCAACCTTCAAAGTAGTGTGTTCAGAATAAGCGAACTATATTACGTAAAATACCACCAATGTTACAAAATATAGATTCAAATAACAAAACATTATGAATATATAAGTCATTATATCTCTCATTCATAAAAGTGTTTTTATTATGCTGAGTTAATAAGTAGTTTGAACACATTTTTATCTTTTCATCGCTAAAGGCCACTGAACCTATCACCATAGAAGTATGACTTTTCGATGTGGATATTTTCGTAGATTATTCTAGGTTAGCTACTTATTTTTCATCCCTGGACATCTTTTTTTTTATTAATAGGTTACTTAAAGCACTCTCGGACAAGTATCAGCTAGTATTTTATTAGTTTCAACCTTTGATTGCAATCTCGGCTGATAGTAATTGACGAGATGGACGAGAAGTACATGCTAAATCTATAGAGACTGGCTATCAAGTGGAGTTGCCGGACATACCTACATGTGCTTGGCGACAATTTCTCGACCAAGTGGGTAAATCTGGCTTTTTTGTGGGACAAAATCTTCAATATGGTAGCGAAGGGTTGAAATACCAAGAGTATATATTTCTTAGATAAAACTACGAAAGGCGGCAACGTAGTGCTGTGGTTCAAATATGGAGAAAGTTATTTACGTACATTCGATGAAAGCCGACATATATTTTGTTTGTTTTATTCATATTAGTTGTATATTACCTTATTATATTCAATAATAATGTATTTTAGGATTGTAGGGATAACTCCTAGTTATATATTTATATGACCAAATCAACACAACACAACCTCATTTTTATTTATTAAATATCTCATATTTATCTTATTACAAATCACAACCGCAGAACTTTGGCATTTTATTTATAAATGTTTATGCTACAAATCAACACAACACAACCTCATTTTTATTTATTAAATATCTCATATTTATCTTATTACAAATCACAACCGCAGAACTTTGGCATTTTCTTTATAAATGTTTATACTAATAATGATACTAAATTCTAGTGATCTCGTATAACTTGACAACTTATGATTTATACGGGAGTCTAATGTTGTTAAATTTATATTAACCATTGTTGAAACATCAAATAGTTTTTGGTCAACCTTCAAAGTAGTGCGGAAACCTCGATGCTATATTTGGTTTATCCGACCAATAAACTCAATCACAAGGGTATTATTATAAGGGTATTATTAGGTATTACGGAATTTCCTTGACCTTTTCTTAAACGCCTACTAAAATCTTATATGCAAAAGTTTGATCCGATGTTGTTGTTGCTATAAATAAATTAACAGGCGTTATCAATTTTAATTGTATTAAATAAATTAATATCTATATTACGTAAAATACCACCAATGTTACAAAATATAGATTCAAATAACAAAACATTATGAATAAATAAGACATTATATCTCTCATTCATAAAAGTTTTTTTTTATTATGCTGAATTAATAAGTAGTTTGAACACATTTTTATCTTTTCATCGCTAAAGGCCACTGAACCTATCACCATAGAAGTATGACTTTTCGATGTGGATATTTTCGTAGATTATTCTAGGTTAGCTACTTATTTTTCATCCCTGGACATCTTTTTTTTTATTAATAGGTTACTTAAAGCACTCTCGGACAAGTATCAGCTAGTATTTTATTAGTTTCAACCTTTGATTGCAATCTCGGCTGATAGTAATTGACGAGATGGACAAGAAGTACATGCTAAATCTACAGAGACTGGCTATCATGTGGAGTTGCCGGACATACTTACATGTGTTTGGCGACAATTTTTCGACCAAGTGGGTAAATCTGACTTTTGTGTGCAATAAAACCCTTCGTTACCATGTTGAAGGGTTGAAATACCAAGAGTATATACTTCTTAGATAAAACTACGAAAGGCGGCAACGTAGTGCTGTGGTTCAAATATGGAGAAAGTTATTTACGTACATTCGATGAAAGCCGACATATATTTTGTTTGTTTTATTCATATTAGTTGTATATTACCTTATTATATTCAATAATAATGTATTTTAGGATTGTAGGGATAACTCCTAGTTATATATTTATATGACCAAATCAACACAACACAACCTCATTTTTATTTATTAAATATCTCATATTTATCTTATTACAAATCACAACCGCAGAACTTTGGCATTTTCTTTATAAATGTTTATACTAATAATGATACTAAATTCTAGTGATCTCGTATAACTTGACAACTTATGATTTATACGGGAGTCTAATGTTGTTAAATTTATATTAACCATTGTTGAAACATCAAATAGTTTTTGGTCAACCTTCAAAGTAGTGCGGAAACCTCGATGCTATATTTGGTTTATCCGACCAATAAACTCAATCACAAGGGTATTATTATAAGGGTATTATTAGGTATTACGGAATTTCCTTGACCTTTTCTTAAACGCCTACTAAAATCTTATATGCAAAAGTTTGATCCGATGTTGTTGTTGCTATAAATAAATTAACAGGCGTTATCAATTTTAATTGTATTAAATAAATTAATATCAGTTAGCGTTTACATTATATTTTGTTTGTGGCAAAGTTATCAGGGTAAAATACTTGAATCGTAACTGAGAATAGATTATCAATTAGTATGCGATTGTTAATATTCTGAGACATAGTGTTATAGTTTATTTGTTAATAGGATGTAATCTACTGAAATATTAATAATGCCAGGTTTCTGAGGTACTTTAATTGTAGTTTATCTGTTCAATAGCATTATCGATGAGGTCACTAGAATTTAGTATCATTATTAGCATAAACATTTATAAATAAAATGCCAAAGTTCTGCGGTTGTGATTTGTAATAAGATAAATATGACAAATCACAACCGCAGAACTTTGGCATTTTATTTATAAATGTTTATGCTAATAATGATACTAAATTCTAGTGACCTCATATAAATTAACAACTTATGATTTATACGGGAGTCTAACGTTGTTAAATTTATATTAACTATCGTTGAAACATCAAATAGCTTTTGTTCAACCTTCAAAGTAGTGTAGGAACAAGCTAGTCGAAACAAAAAATATAGGTATACAATTTGATTACCATATAAAATAATCACTTTTGTTGACTATCTCTAGTATTAGTTATGAGCGTATCTTCCAATATCGTAAATATATACAAATCCAGTGCCATAATGTTAAAAATTTAAAGTACTCAGATTAGTTCGTGATTTTTTATTTTAGTTTAGGCAGCAATTTTACAGATTTATTACTGCCATTGTCGAGTAGGCATTCATATTAAAAGTTTCTTATGACAATTTCAATGTTTTAACACGATGGCAGCCCCCTTGTTAGAACTGTAGGCGGTCTGTGGTAGGTGTTCTGTAGGTGGTAAAGCCACGTTTTGAAGCTATCACCGGTTTCAGCATGAATAGGTCGACTCGCCCGGGGTAGTGCCACCCTCTCACAGAAACACCGACGTGAAGTAACAGTACTTGCATTGTTGCGTTTCGTTCGGTCAGTGAAAGCGCCGGAAGCCCACCTCCCCTCCCCAAACAAAGGCCGGCAACGCACTTGTAACTCCCCTGGTGTTGCTAGTGTCTATGGACGGCGGTGATCATTTACCATTAGGTGATCCGCCTGTTCGTTTGTCTCCTATGATATAAAAAAAAAACCTTTTCAAGGAAATTTTGTGGCATTTTAAAATTCATGCTCCGTGCGATTATTTTCCATCCACTTCACGGGTTCAGAATAAGCGACGTATATTACGTAAAATACCACCAATGTTACAAAATATAGATTCAAATAACAAAACATTATGAATAAATAAGACATTATATCTCTCATTCATAAAAGTTTTTTTTTATTATGCTGAATTAATAAGTAGTTTGAACACATTTTTATCTTTTTATCGCTAAAGGCCACTGAACCTATCACCATAGAACTATGACTTTTCGATGTGGATATTTTCGTAGATTATTCTAGGTTAGCTACTTATTTTTCATCCCTGGACATCTTTTTTTTTATTAAGAGGTTACTTAAAGCACTCTCGGACAAGTATCAGCTAGTATTTTATTAGTTTCAACCTTTGATTGCAATCTCGGCTGATAGTAATTGACGAGATGGACGAGAAGTACATGCTAAATCTATAGAGACTGGCTATCAAGTGGAGTTGCCGGACATACCTACATGTGCTTGGCGACAATTTCTCGACCAAGTGGGTAAATCTGGCTTTTTTGTGGGACAAAATCTTCAATATGGTAGCGAAGGGTTGAAATACCAAGAGTATATATTTCTTAGATAAAACTACGAAAGGCGGCAACGTAGTGCTGTGGTGCAAATATCGCGAAAGCTATTTACATACATTCGATGAAAGCCGACATATATTTTGTTTGTTTTATATATATTAGTTGTATATTACCTTATTATATTCAATAATAATGTATTTTAGGGTTGTAGGGATAACTCCTAGTTATATATTTATATGACCAAATCAACACAACACAACCTCATTTTTATTTATTAAATATCTCATATTTATCTTATTACAAATCACAACCGCAGAACTTTGGCATTTTATTTATAAATGTTTATGCTAATAATGATACTAAATTCTAGTGACCTCATATAAATTAACAACTTATGATTTATACGGGAGTCTAACGTTGTTAAATTTATATTAACTATCGTTGAAACATCAAATAGCTTTTGTTCAACCTTCAAAGTAGTGTGGAAACCTCGATGCTATATTTGGTTTATCCGACCAATAAATTCAATCACAAGGGTATTATTAGGTATTGCTATGTTACGGAATTTCCTTGACCTTTTCTTAAACGCCTACTAAAGTCTTATGTGCAAAAGTTTCTTCCGAGGTTGTCGTTGCTATAAATAAATTGACAGGCATTATCAATTTTAACTTTTCATATTAAAAGTTTCTTATGACAATTTCAATGTTTTAACACGATGGCAGCCCCCTTGTTAGAACTGTAGGCGGTCTGTGGTAGGTGTTCTGTAGGTGGTAAAGCCACGTTTTGAAGCTATCACCGGTTTCAGCATGAATAGGTCGACTCGCCCGGGGTAGTGCCACCCTCTCACAGAAACACCGACGTGAAGTAACAGTACTTGCATTGTTGCGTTTCGTTCGGTCAGTGAAAGCGCCGGAAGCCCACCTCCCCTCCCCAAACAAAGGCCGGCAACGCACTTGTAACTCCCCTGGTGTTGCTAGTGTCTATGGACGGCGGTGATCATTTACCATTAGGTGATCCGCCTGTTCGTTTGTCTCCTATGATATAAAAAAAAAACCTTTTCAAGGAAATTTTGTGGCATTTTAAAATTCATGCTCCGTGCGATTATTTTCCATCCACTTCACGGGTTCAGAATAAGCGACGTATATTACGTAAAATACCACCAATGTTACAAAATATAGATTCAAATAACAAAACATTATGAATAAATAAGACATTATATCTCTCATTCATAAAAGTTTTTTTTTATTATGCTGAATTAATAAGTAGTTTGAACACATTTTTATCTTTTTATCGCTAAAGGCCACTGAACCTATCACCATAGAACTATGACTTTTCGATGTGGATATTTTCGTAGATTATTCTAGGTTAGCTACTTATTTTTCATCCCTGGACATCTTTTTTTTTATTAAGAGGTTACTTAAAGCACTCTCGGACAAGTATCAGCTAGTATTTTATTAGTTTCAACCTTTGATTGCAATCTCGGCTGATAGTAATTGACGAGATGGACGAGAAGTACATGCTAAATCTATAGAGACTGGCTATCAAGTGGAGTTGCCGGACATACCTACATGTGCTTGGCGACAATTTCTCGACCAAGTGGGTAAATCTGGCTTTTTT
The DNA here is from genome assembly GCA_015888305.1 of Antheraea pernyi. Taxonomy (NCBI): domain Eukaryota; kingdom Metazoa; phylum Arthropoda; class Insecta; order Lepidoptera; family Saturniidae; genus Antheraea; species Antheraea pernyi. The sequence continues at coordinate 137,639 of MU159340.1, read as the reverse complement.
GTGGGACAAAATCTTCAATATGGTAGCGAAGGGTTGAAATACCAAGAGTATATATTTCTTAGATAAAACTACGAAAGGCGGCAACGTAGTGCTGTGGTGCAAATATCGCGAAAGCTATTTACATACATTCGATGAAAGCCGACATATATTTTGTTTGTTTTATATATATTAGTTGTATATTACCTTATTATATTCAATAATAATGTATTTTAGGGTTGTAGGGATAACTCCTAGTTATATATTTATATGACCAAATCAACACAACACAACCTCATTTTTATTTATTAAATATCTCATATTTATCTTATTACAAATCACAACCGCAGAACTTTGGCATTTTATTTATAAATGTTTATGCTAATAATGATACTAAATTCTAGTGACCTCATATAAATTAACAACTTATGATTTATACGGGAGTCTAACGTTGTTAAATTTATATTAACTATCGTTGAAACATCAAATAGCTTTTGTTCAACCTTCAAAGTAGTGTGGAAACCTCGATGCTATATTTGGTTTATCCGACCAATAAATTCAATCACAAGGGTATTATTAGGTATTGCTATGTTACGGAATTTCCTTGACCTTTTCTTAAACGCCTACTAAAGTCTTATGTGCAAAAGTTTCTTCCGAGGTTGTCGTTGCTATAAATAAATTGACAGGCATTATCAATTTTAACTTTATTAAATAAATTAATATCAGTTAGCGTTTACATTAATTACATTTTGTTTGTGGCAAAGTTATCAAGTTAAAATACTTGAATTGTAACTGAGAACAGATTATTAATTAGTATGCGATTGTTAAAATTCTGAGACATCTCAACATTATAGTGTAATAGTTTATTTGTTAATAGGGTGTAATCAATTGAAATATTACTAATGCCCGGTTTCTGAGGTACTTTAATTGTAGTTTATCTGTTCTATAGCGTTATCGGTTCGATAACTTGTCAAATTACGTTTCTGAACACACAATCATACGATAAATATCAATAACATTCAACGAGTACTTGCATTGTTGCGTTTCGTTCGGTCAGTGAAAGCGCCGGAAGCCCACCTCCCCTCCCCAAACAAAGGCCGGCAACGCACTTGTAACTCCCCTGGTGTTGCTAGTGTCTATGGACGGCGGTGATCATTTACCATTAGGTGATCCGCCTGTTCGTTTGTCTCCTATGATATAAAAAAAAAACCTTTTCAAGGAAATTTTGTGGCATTTTAAAATTCATGCTCCGTGCGATTATTTTCCATCCACTTCACGGGTTCAGAATAAGCGACGTATATTACGTAAAATACCACCAATGTTACAAAATATAGATTCAAATAACAAAACATTATGAATAAATAAGACATTATATCTCTCATTCATAAAAGTTTTTTTTTATTATGCTGAATTAATAAGTAGTTTGAACACATTTTCCTCGATGCTATATTTGGTTTATCCGACCAATAAATTCAATCACAAGGGTATTATTAGGTATTGCTATGTTACGGAATTTCCTTGACCTTTTCTTAAACGCCTACTAAAGTCTTATGTGCAAAAGTTTCTTCCGAGGTTGTCGTTGCTATAAATAAATTGACAGGCATTATCAATTTTAACTTTATTAAATAAATTAATATCAGTTAGCGTTTACATTAATTACATTTTGTTTGTGGCAAAGTTATCAAGTTAAAATACTTGAATTGTAACTGAGAACAGATTATTAATTAGTATGCGATTGTTAAAATTCTGAGACATCTCAACATTATAGTGTAATAGTTTATTTGTTAATAGGGTGTAATCAATTGAAATATTACTAATGCCCGGTTTCTGAGGTACTTTAATTGTAGTTTATCTGTTCTATAGCGTTATCGGTTCGATAACTTGTCAAATTACGTTTCTGAACACACAATCATACGATAAATATCAATAACATTCAACGGGCCAATTGACAGTTTATTTTATGGATAACTTTGTTGAGTCAATTTGGTAGTTTAGCCGAGTATCTCGGAAACCGCATATTAGTTGTATATTACCTTATTATATTCAATAATAATGTATTTTAGGGTTGTAGGGATAACTCCTAGTTATATATTTATATGACCAAATCAACACAACACAACCTCATTTTTATTTATTAAATATCTCATATTTATCTTATTACAAATCACAACCGCAGAACTTTGGCATTTTATTTATAAATGTTTATGCTAATAATGATACTAAATTCTAGTGACCTCATATAAATTAACAACTTATGATTTATACGGGAGTCTAACGTTGTTAAATTTATATTAACTATCGTTGAAACATCAAATAGCTTTTGTTCAACCTTCAAAGTAGTGTGGAAACCTCGATGCTATATTTGGTTTATCCGACCAATAAATTCAATCACAAGGGTATTATTAGGTATTGCTATGTTACGGAATTTCCTTGACCTTTTCTTAAACGCCTACTAAAGTCTTATGTGCAAAAGTTTCTTCCGAGGTTGTCGTTGCTATAAATAAATTGACAGGCATTATCAATTTTAACTTTATTAAATAAATTAATATCAGTTAGCGTTTACATTAATTACATTTTGTTTGTGGCAAAGTTATCAAGTTAAAATACTTGAATTGTAACTGAGAACAGATTATTAATTAGTATGCGATTGTTAAAATTCTGAGACATCTCAACATTATAGTGTAATAGTTTATTTGTTAATAGGGTGTAATCAATTGAAATATTACTAATGCCCGGTTTCTGAGGTACTTTAATTGTAGTTTATCTGTTCTATAGCGTTATCGGTTCGATAACTTGTCAAATTACGTTTCTGAACACACAATCATACGATAAATATCAATAACATTCAACGGGCCAATTGACAGTTTATTTTATGGATAACTTTGTTGAGTCAATTTGGTAGTTTAGCCGAGTATCTCGGAAACCGACCATTAGATTCTAAAGATTATTTTCCTTGCATATGATTACGTTGTCATTAACTGGTATACTACAATTAACATCTACGAAAAAGCGATGGGTTGTTAGTCGCATCTATTTATCTATATCTTCTTATCTGTATAAACAAACTGATAGCAATCTGTTGTTGTGCGCGCATCACGTAAAAACAATTAGATGGATTTTGATCAATTTTTATTTTTAATTTTTTGTAAAAAGCCTTTTCCTTGTTTAAATTTATAATATCTTCTTTTCATATAAGGTTATTAGAATTTTAAGAAGCTACGATTGGTTTTTTTTTTCCGTAGTGGGGCAAGTGGTGTGGTGTGCGTGAGTAGAACAACAAAGACGAAAACGCGGGTATCAACTAGTACACATATAAAATAACCGATATATTTCAAATCTAAACATATTTATCCAAAGCTAAAAATTGAAACCTAGAATTTTGATTAGAGGGGCGAGGGTGGTCCTCTGGCGCTCTCACTGACCGAACGAAATGCAATAAGGCAAGCACTGATACTTCACGTGAGTGTTTCTGTGTAGGTAGTGGTACCTCGGGCGAGCCGACCCATTCATGCTGAAACCAGTAATATCATCAGCGTAGCTCTACCACCTATAAATATAGATTAGACAGACCCTTTGCAATTATTTTTTTAATGCCCAACCGAGCGAACGGAGATCTGCCAGTAATTGTGTAAACTTGTTAATCGGATTAAAGTGATATGTAAAGTTAAGCTTAGTTATAATTTAAAACTCGTACAGGGTCTGTGTGTAAGGGCGGAGAAATAATTGAATTTTCGAAATTGGTAATTATGAGTCCTTAGTACTGAAATCGAATCTGATCCCAAATTTCATTGAACTTTACTAAGCTCACTTTTAATAATGATACTAAATTCTAGTGATCTCGTATAACTTGACAACTTATGATTTATACGGGAGTCTAATGTTGTTAAATTTATATTAACCATTGTTGAAACATCAAATAGTTTTTGGTCAACCTTCAAAGTAGTGCGGAAACCTCGATGCTATATTTGGTTTATCCGACCAATAAACTCAATCACAAGGGTATTATTATAAGGGTATTATTAGGTATTACGGAATTTCCTTGACCTTTTCTTAAACGCCTACTAAAATCTTATATGCAAAAGTTTGATCCGATGTTGTTGTTGCTATAAATAAATTAACAGGCGTTATCAATTTTAATTGTATTAAATAAATTAATATCAGTTAGCGTTTACATTATATTTTGTTTGTGGCAAAGTTATCAGGGTAAAATACTTGAATCGTAACTGAGAATAGATTATCAATTAGTATGCGATTGTTAATATTCTGAGACATAGTGTTATAGTTTATTTGTTAATAGGATGTAATCTACTGAAATATTAATAATGCCAGGTTTCTGAGGTACTTTAATTGTAGTTTATCTGTTCAATAGCATTATCGGTTCTACAACTTGTCAAATTGCGTTTCTGAACACACAATCATACGGTAAATGTAACGACCGCCAATTTACAGTTTATTTTATTGAGTCAATAAGTATTGGTAGTTTAACAGAGTATCTCAGAAATCGGCCATTAGATTCTAAAGATTATGTTCCTTGCATATGGTTACGTTTCTTTACCTGATATAGTACAATTAACATGTACGAAAAAGCGATGGGTTGTTAGTCCATCTATTTATCTATATCTTCTTATCTGTATAAGCAAACTGATAGCAATCTGTTCTTATGCGCGCATCACGTAAAACACGCAAAACAATTAGATGAATTTCGATCAATTTTTATTTTTAATTTTTTGTAAGAAGCCTTTTCCTTTTTTAAATTTATCACATGTTCTTTTCATATAAGGTTATGAGAATTTTAAGATGCTACGATTGGTTTTTTTTTGCCGTAGATAAGTGGGGCAAGTGGTGTGTTATGCATGAGTAGAACAACAAAGACAAAAACGCGGGTATCAACTAGTATACATATAAAATTGCCGATATATTTCAAACTTAAACATATTTACCCAAAACTAAAAATTTAAAACTAGAATTTTGATTAGAGGGGGAGAGGGGAGGTGGTCGTTCGGCGCTCTCATTGACAGAACGAAACGCAATAAGGCAAGCACTGATACTTCACGTGGGCGTTTCTGTGTAGGTAGTGGTACCCCGGGCGAGCCGATCGATTCATGCTGAAACCAGTAGTAGCTTCAGCGTGGCTCTACCACCTATAAATTTAGATTAGACAGACCCTTTGCAATTTTTTTTTAATGCCCAACCGAGCGAACGGAGATCTGCCAGTAATTGTGTAAACTTGTCCCGCTCCGTTAATCGGATTAAATGCTTGTAACCTTCCTCGGTAAATGAGCTATATAACACTGAAATAATCAAATCGGGCAAGTAGTTCCTGAGATTACCCCGTCACAAACTCACAAAGTTTACCTCTTTATAATATTAGGATAGAAGTATAGATAACATTATATCATAGACTAGCTGACCCGTGCCCACTTCGTTGGGCGGTAATAGGCATTATCAAGCTACAACTTTTTTCTAGAACTCAATCATATAGCTCTGTCTCAAAAAGAACAAAAAACCCTAATTTTAATACATTCTTTATTGTTGCTCCACTCCTATTGGTCTTAGCGTGATAATATATAGCCTATGACATTTACAGATAATGTGGCTTTATATTGGTAAAAGAATTTTCAAAATCGGTTTAGTACTTCCTGAGATTATCCCCTACAACGTCACAAACTCACAAAATTTACCTCTTTATAATATTAGTATAGATTCTCCCCGCTAAGACCAATAGGAGTGGAGCAACAATAAAGAATGTATTAAAATTAGGGTTTTTTGTTCTTTTTGAGACAGAGCTATATGATTGAGTTCTAGAAAAAAGTTGTAGCTTGATAATGCCTATTACCGCCCAACGAAGTGGGCACGGGTCAGCTAGTCTATGATATAATGTTATCTATACTTCTATCCTAATATTATAAAGAGGTAAACTTTGTGAGTTTGTGACGGGGTAATCTCAGGAACTACTTGCCCGATTTGATTATTTCAGTGTTATATAGCTCATTTACCGAGGAAGGTTACAAGCAAGGAGCGGAGCAACCATTAATAATGTTTCTAAATCGGGGTTTTTTTCCTCTTTAGAACTTCCGCTGCGTGTTAGCGTCAGAGCAAAGTAATTAGGTATTCCACGCGGACGTAGTCGCGGCCAGATGCTAGTATTACATAACTAGCCGGTACCGGTGTTTCTTAAATATCCCACACCGATAACGCAAGTCGATAACGTCGCAGTGCTTATAAAATTCATAGTATTTGAAAACTGTAGTAACTTTATAATTAAACTAGCTGTGCCTGCGACTTCGTTCGCGTGGAATTTATTGCAAAAAATAGTGATAAATTAAACCATTTGAGTGTACATTTCTAAATCTTGTAAATTTGTCATCTGACTCTGGGTATTTAAAACAATAGTTAGCCGTGTTTCAGACACCTGATTATGTTTATATAAGATGGTGTATTTAATGGTGGTAGAACTAAGCAAATGAGTCGGCTCGCCCGGGGTAGTACCACCCTCTCATAGAAAACCGACGTGAAGTAACAGTGCTTGCATTGTTGCGTTTCGTTCGGTCAATGAGGGCGCCGGAGGCCCACCTCCCCTCCGCTCTTCTCCTCTCCCTCTCCCGCCCCTAATCCCGTCCCCCCGAGGGTGGCAACGCACTTGCGACTCCTCTGGTGTTGTTAGTGTTCATGGACGGTGGTGACCGACCTGTTAGTTTGTCACTTATGACATAAAAAAAATTACATCTTCGAAACGCTGTATTTACAGTAATAAACGAACCGTTTGCTATCGACTTTCAACGCAAGTAAATTGTTCAGATTGTCTCATTTGGTAGAAAGTTTCACCAAATCGTTTTACTGTAACCTAATCTCCTCTCAGAAATATTTGTTATAAATTGACGCTGTATTACGCGTCACTAGACTAAGACAAGCCACGCAAGCGCATTGTGATCGGTCATACACGCTATTATCTCATGACACGAAATTATAAATTTATCTCTCTCTTCACTTCAAAAATCAATCTTATTAACGTTATACTATACTTGTAGCATGCGCACCGCCGAAATACTTATGGTGGCTTTCTGCTACACTGGGGGACCCCGAAGGGTCTTCGAGGACCTTTAAAGTTTTCGTTCAGATCCAGCTAACAACAGTAAAGATAAAATGCACGTACCTCGTGATCTTCTTTCTGTTCCAGCTGGCCGCTGAGCTTCCACGAATGTTGAATTACGGATTTATTTGATGATTCGACCTCGGTAAGTCGAGCATTTAAGGATGGTGAGATAAAAATCGACTTAAAGAGGTTTTAACTGGATCCTATTTATATGTAAATTTTTCGTACACAACTTTTGACATAAATAATATATTCTTGATACAGAACAGATATATACAGAACTAAAGTTTGAACTAAAAACATTTCTAAAAAGTAGAAATTAATGGAGAAAAATATTTTAAGAAATTCAATACTTTATTCTTTCTGCAAGTTAGAATAATCAAATACTGATATAATCGAGATGCATACAGAAACATATTTTTTGTATTATATAAGAAAAATAAAGGAACCTTACACCTGGTACACTAATTATTTTGGCTTATCGAGGAATAAGATTTAAAGTAAATAATACTATACTATAATACTAAAGTCCGGTGAAGCTGTTAAGGCCTTGCTAGACCAACAGCGTAGAACAATGCGAGCACTGTTACTTCACGTCGGTTTTCTATGAGAGGGTGGTACTCCCCCGGACGAGCCGACCCATTAATGCTAAAACCAGTAATAGTTTCAGCGTGGCTCTACCACTATAGAGATAACTGAGATGTGACCATCAACAATCGATTTATATAAAAAGGTTCTATTGCATAATGATGACGATACAATACTAGATGTTCCCGCGACTAGGTATGCGTGGAATAGTTTGGGCTAACGCTAGCACGCAGCGAGAGTTCTCAAAAGGAAAAAACCCTGATTTTGAAACATTCTTCATTGGTGCTCCGTTCCTATCGATAATTAGCCTATAGCCTGCCTCGATAAATGAGCTATCTAACACTAACATAATTTTTCAAATCGGGCCAGCAGTTCCAGAGATTAGCGCGTTCAACCAAACGAACAAACTTACCAGCTTTATAATATTAGTAGGTATATACGACGTGGCATTGACAGAGATCTGCTTTGAAAATGTCATTCGACTATCGTATATAATCCGTAGTAATTAACAAATGCGTATCGATTTACCATTTCATAATTGAATATCGAAGCTTGTTACTTATGTGTAGGTGTTTGAGAACGTACATGTGGTCTGGGAACGTGCTCGAGCAACGATGTCTCGGTTTGCTCCCGTTTCGATTGACTTTGTATGATTTATAGTGAATTTAAGAGGGTTTAGATTATCGGGTAAATGGAATCTAGGTTTTTGATCTGCCTAGATTTTTTTTCACCTGATGTTAAGTGATCACTACCGTCCATAGACACTTGCAGCACCAGAGTAGTCGCAATTGCGTTGCCAGCCTGTGTTTTGGGGAAGGGAGGGAGGTTAGGTGGCCTTCCGGCGCTCTCACTGACCGAACAAAACGCAACAAGCACTGTTACTTCACGTCTGTTTTCTATGAGAGGGTGGTAGCCCCGGTCGAGCCGACCCATTTATGCTGAAACCAGTAATAGCTTCAGCGTGGCTCTACCGTCTACGATTTGTCAGTACTATAAAGTTTCTATGTAACATCTTATTATATAAAAATCCGGTGTCACGTTGTATGTTCACGACGAACTCCGAAACTACTCAACTGATATGAAAGTTGTCATCTATGTATAATTTGGTCCAACTTGTGAGATAGGTTAATTTATATTTCGATTAATGGCTTCGATATTTTTAATTAATAATCGTCAATGTTGTTTATTATAAGTTTCATCAGTGTCGAACAGATGGCGTTTTAAATTACTTTGTTGACAGACAACTGTAGGGTCGACTGTTATAAATATCTCATAGATGGCACCACGTTTTAATTTTGTAAAAAGTTTATCATAATTTTAATTCAACATGTATCTGAGCTACAGCCACGCGTGGCCGTGTCAGCTAGGAGTATGTATAGAAATTATGGACTATATTTTATATGTTTTTACTTGTAAACTATGAAAAAACTGCTTGCAGCCACTTATTATGAACATTGGTATAAGTACATATTTCAACAAAAAGAATTAAACGAATAAAAAACGCGCACAGAGACACGAGCAAAGCTCGTATTAGATAAACGGGGATCAAATTTTATGTTCCTTAATAATTCACACGCAGCTTGGGCGTGAAATAAAAAAGTATTCCTATTCTAAAACCGTTCGATATTCGAATGGTTAAATTTTATCGTGAGCCAACTGTCGATTCTACGCTTTTAGATAACGGAAGCCGAATGGAAATGTCGCGCGACAGCTGTGACTATGCAAATACAACGGACTATTTGAATTTCGAATCGGTTATCTACCGGTGACTATGCTATAATGTGTGCTTTGTTTTACTCGTAGTATCATTTCATTTGCGAGAACAAATATTAATAATAGAATACGCCAAGACCTCGGTAAGTCGAGCATTTAAGGATGGCGAGATAAAAATCGACTTAAAGAGGTTTTAACTGGATCCTATTTATATGCAAATTTTTCGTACACAACTTTTGAGATAAATAATATATTCTTGCTGCAGAACTAAAGTTTGAACTAAAAACACTTCTAAAAAGTAGAAATTAATGGAGAAAAATATTTTAAGAAATTCAATACTTTATTCTTTCTGCAAGTTAGAATAATCAAATACTGATATAATCGAGATGCATACAGAAACATACTTTTTGTATTATCATTAATGCTAAAACCAGTAATAGTTTCAGCGTGGCTCTACCACTATAGAGATAACTGAGATGTGACCATCAACAATCGATTTATATAAAAAGGTTCTATTGCATAATGATGACGATACAATACTAGATGTTCCCGCGACTAGGTATGCGTGGAATAGTTTGGGCTAACGCTAGCACGCAGCGAGAGTTCTCAAAAGGAAAAAACCCTGATTTTGAAACATTCTTCATTGGTGCTCCGTTCCTATCGATAATTAGCCTATAGCCTGCCTCGATAAATGAGCTATCTAACACTAACATAATTTTTCAAATCGGGCCAGCAAAATATTAATAATAGAATACGCCAAGACCTCGGTAAGTCGAGCATTTAAGGATGGCGAGATAAAAATCGACTTAAAGAGGTTTTAACTGGATCCTATTTATATGCAAATTTTTCGTACACAACTTTTGAGATAAATAATATATTCTTGCTGCAGAACTAAAGTTTGAACTAAAAACACTTCTAAAAAGTAGAAATTAATGGAGAAAAATATTTTAAGAAATTCAATACTTTATTCTTTCTGCAAGTTAGAATAATCAAATACTGATATAATCGAGATGCATACAGAAACATACTTTTTGTATTATATAAGAAAAATAAAGGAACCTTACACCTGGTACACTAATTATTTTGGCTTATCGAGGAATAAGATTTAAAGTAAATAATACTATACTATAATACTAAAGTCCGGTGAAGCTGTTATGCCCTTGCTAG
>MU159340.1:60153-127070 GCA_015888305.1 Antheraea pernyi | reverse complement strand
AAAACATTCAACGTCTGTTTTTATACTTAGTATATTGGGCCAGTTTATATATATATATATATTATTATTATATTATATTTGAAATTGTGATTACAGGACAATCGTTGACGTTCCATGGTGCTGTCGTAGAAGCGGCAGCTCGAGGTATAGGAGCAGGTGGTCGTGGTCACTGTCGTTCTGCCATTTGCGCCGCACAGGTTTGTTAATTTTTTTTATATTATAGAGGGCAAACGAACGGTCGGTCGATGGATATAAGAGTAGAGGAAGACCGAAAAAAGGATGGATGGATTGTGTGAAAAATGATATGTGTGTAAAAGGTGTGTTGACTGAGATGACATCTGATAGGCGAGCGTGGAAAAGGAAAACATGTTGTGCCGACCCTACTTAGGTGGGATAAGGGTAAGAAGATGATGATGATTTTAAATGTTTTTACTTGTAAACTATGAAAAAACTGCTTGCAACCACTTATTATGAACATTGGTATCAGTACATATTTCAACAAAAAGAATTAAACGAATAAAAAACGCGCACAGAGACACGAGCAAAGCTCGTAATAGATAAACGGGGATCAAATTTTATGTTCCTTAATAATTCACACGCAGCTTGGGCGTGAAATAAAAAAGTATTCCTATTCTAAAACCGTTCGATATTCGAATGGTTAAATTTTATCGTGAGCCAACTGTCGATTCTACGCTTTTAGATAACGGAAGCCGAATGGAAATGTCGCGCGACAGCTGTGACTATGCAAATACAACGGACTATTTGAATTTCGAATCGGTTATCTACCGGTGACTATGCTATAATGTGTGCTTTGTTTTACTCGTAGTATCATTTCATTTGCGAGAACAAATATTAATAATAGAATACGCCAAGACCTCGGTAAGTCGAGCATTTAAGGATGGCGAGATAAAAATCGACTTAAAGAGGTTTTAACTGGATCCTATTTATATGCAAATTTTTCGTACACAACTTTTGAGATAAATAATATATTCTTGCTGCAGAACTAAAGTTTGAACTAAAAACACTTCTAAAAAGTAGAAATTAATGGAGAAAAATATTTTAAGAAATTCAATACTTTATTCTTTCTGCAAGTTAGAATAATCAAATACTGATATAATCGAGATGCATACAGAAACATACTTTTTGTATTATATAAGAAAAATAAAGGAACCTTACACCTGGTACACTAATTATTTTGGCTTATCGAGGAATAAGATTTAAAGTAAATAATCCTATACTATAATACTAAAGTCCGGTGAAGCTGTTAAGGCCTTGCTAGACCAACAGCGTAGTCAGTTCGAGAAAAATAATAACAAAGCATGAATAGAAGAGAACAAAGGTTTCGTTCGAGTTGTGGAGGTTTTCGACTTATAGAGGTTCGACATATCGAGATCCTACTTTATATATTGTTGAAAGATAAGGTTACTGGTGCTTAGGTCTTAGGGCTTAGTGTCGGCTCTTTTCAGTCGTTGTACTTTTTGTTATAAAAACTATTTTGTCCTTTTTCAGGTCGCAGGGTGCTAAATTTAATTACAACCAAAGTAAGTCAGGCTTAGTTGTGAAAAGGATCACAAAAAAATTATCACTCGCCATATCTTCTTACAGCAGTTATTTTAGATTATATTTACAAGAGTATTTGGAACTATTCATAACCTTTGCTTATGCTAGCGCCATTTTGTAGAGTTTTAGAACTGTTATTTAGTGCTTTGAGCTGGATACATCTTCAATATGTCCGCCATTTCAGATTGTTCTCCTTAACTCTATCCTGCATAGTGAGAGTGAGATACTAGCTAAAACACTATACACGTGTGACTAATGAAACAAGCGGGCAGATAATACAATAGATGACACTACAGGTGATAAAACATCGTTTATAAAGAGCGATATAGTATTATCAATTTAAGAAGATTCAAAATCGATTTAAATATTGTTCTTTATCATCGATGTACATCAATGTTTTAAAACATCGATATGAAGCGTTATATCCCTAAATGTGGGTGTCATGTATGATAGGGATGTGAGATTAATAGAAATAAAAATCGATAAATATAAATCAATTTTCCTTATTTGATATTAATTACTTAATTCAAAAATAGATTTCAATAAAAATAAATAATCCATTTCTTAAAAAAAAAACTAATTTTTCTATCCTTAATAAATCTACATGCTTTTCGTATTCCAATAATAAACCTAAGAGATTCATACTAACAATCTTAAAATGAAATATATCTATATGAATAAAAAATAACCAATTCAAAACTAAAAATCAAAGCGAATGTTGTAAACTTTCAAGGTAAGGAATAAGGAAACCAAATATCATTATTGATACAAATTTTCAGTACTATTAAGCATTTTATTATAATAGAAATTAAATAATGAGCATCTCAACAAAATGACAACCTTATTATCTAAAAAACTACAAAATAAATCAAATTTAAAAAAAACTCATAAATATCTAGTACTATTTTACATTCAGGCCTACGTTCAGCAGTGGACGGCAATAGGCTGATATGATGATAATGATTTTACATTTGATTAGTTTTAAAATGATAATAACAAAAATTGAGCCGTCACGGGAAGCCTGGCAGATGTGAAACATTGAAATTGTTTTGTATAAATTATATGCCTAAAAGAACAGATTACAACAGGAATCAGCTATGGCATGATGACAACATAAAGCAATACAAATTTGTTCCATAAAATAATAACTGTTTATTTATTTTATTACATAAATATTATTTTTTATTAAATACAAAAATTCAACTAGCGCCGTGTGTTTGTCGGCATTTATCAAAGAGTGCTAGGACGTTGGCACGTGCCACGTAACACTAGTATAACGAGAGGCCGACAAAACAATTTAAATCTGTTGTTTATAGAGATGGGGTTGCAAATGTTTTTGAGTATTTCGTTAATAGTGCAAAGTTCGTGTTTTGCGTCGCCACGTCACGTCAAGCCAAAATCAGCGCCTATAGATATCTCACAATAATTATGTTGTTTGCTGTATGCGCTGTTTATGAAAATCGATTTAAACGCTACATAACGTAACGCAAGGTAACTTATATAATCGATTTACTAAAAATCGATTAATAATAATATATATCGATTATAAGAGAGTAAAACTCGATTTAAATAAAAATTGTTTATTTTTAAACACCCCTAATCTATGGTCGTAATATTTATAAGTGTTTGTTGAACTAAGGGAACAAAAAATATGTACTAAAGAAAATAATATTTCTTTCAAAACTTTTTTATTGTTTTTACAAACCCAAGATGAGTTTACACAAAGCGAGGTAATATTAAAATTGCTTTCTAACATAGTTTTATCACTTGTTATAGTTTGTGAATAATAAATACATAGCTCATACATACAAACCGACGTGAAGTAACAGTGCTCGCATTGTTGCGTTTCGTTCGGTCAGTGAGAGCGCCGGAGGCCCACCTCCCCTCCCCTCTCCTCCTCTCCCTCTGCCTCCCCTAATCCCTTCCCTCCAAAGGCTTAGTGTCGGCTCTTTTCAGTCGTTGTACTTTTTGTTATAAAAACTATTGTGTCCTTTTTCAGGTCGCAGGTCGCCAAATTTAATTACGACCAAAGTAAAAGTCAGGCTTAGTTGTGAAAAGATAAGATACAGACTATAATAAAATACTAAAATATATTTCATTTCTTATTTACAATAACTATAATATTATAAGTTCGAATATGTTAAATACGCGTTAAATACTCAAGCGATCATTGTAAAATTTTGTATATACGTTGTCAGGTGTACAGGTTTTAGAGTACTTTTTATCAACAAAAGAACAAACTTACCAGCTTTATAATATTAGTAGGTATATACGACGTGGCATTGACAGAGATCTGCTTTGAAAATGTCATTCGACTATCGTATATAATCCGTAGTAATTAACAAATGCGTATCGATTTACCATTTCATAATTGAATATCGAAGCTTGTTACTTATGTGTAGGTGTTTGAGAACGTACATGTGGTCTGGGAACGTGCTCGAGCAACGATGTCTCGGTTTGCTCCCGTTTCGATTGACTTTGTATGATTTATAGTGAATTTAAGAGGGTTTAGATTATCGGGTAAATGGAATCTAGGTTTTTGATCTGCCTAGCGCAATTGCGACTACTCTGGTGCTGCAAGTGTCTATGGACGGTAGTGATCACTTAACATCAGGTGAAAAAAAATCTAGGCAGATCAAAAACCTAGATTCCATTTACCCGATAATCTGTTGCCAGCCTGTGTTTTGGGGAAGGGAGGGAGGTTAGGTGGCCTTCCGGCGCTCTCACTGACCGAACAAAACGCAACAAGCACTGTTACTTCACGTCTGTTTTCTATGAGAGGGTGGTAGCCCCGGTCGAGCCGACCCATTTATGCTGAAACCAGTAATAGCTTCAGCGTGGCTCTACCGTCTACGATTTGTCAGTACTATAAAGTTTCTATGTAACATCTTATTATATAAAAATCCGGTGTCACGTTGTATGTTCACGACGAACTCCGAAACTACTCAACTGATATGAAAGTTGTCATCTATGTATAATTTGGTCCAACTTGTGAGATAGGTTAATTTATATTTCGATTAATGGCTTCGATATTTTTAATTAATAATCGTCAATGTTGTTTATTATAAGTTTCATCAGTGTCGAACAGATGGCGTTTTAAATTACTTTGTTGACAGACAACTGTGGGGTCGACTGTTATAAATATCTCATAGATGGCACCACGTTTTAATTTTAAAAAGTTTATTATAATTTTAATTCAACATGTAGCTGAGCTACAGCCACGCGTGGCCGTGTCAGCTAGGAGTATGTATAGAAATTATGGACTATATTTTATATGTTTTTACTTGTAAACTATGAAAAAACTGCTTGCAGCCACTTATTATGAACATTGGTATCAGTACATATTTCAACAAAAAGAATTAAACGAATAAAAAACGCGCACAGAGACACGAGCAAAGCTCGTAATAGATAAACGGGGATCAAATTTTATGTTCCTTAATAATTCACACGCAGCTTGGGCGTGAAATAAAAAAGTATTCCTATTCTAAAACCGTTCGATATTCGAATGGTTAAATTTTATCGTGAGCCAACTGTCGATTCTACGCTTTTAGATAACGGAAGCCGAATGGAAATGTCGCGCGACAGCTGTGACTATGCAAATACAACGGACTATTTGAATTTCGAATCGGTTATCTACCGGTGACTATGCTATAATGTGTGCTTTGTTTTACTCGTAGTATCATTTCATTTGCGAGAACAAATATTAATAATAGAATACGCCAAGACCTCGGTAAGTCGAGCATTTAAGGATGGCGAGATAAAAATCGACTTAAAGAGGTTTTAACTGGATCCTATTTATATGCAAATTTTTCGTACACAACTTTTGAGATAAATAATATATTCTTGCTGCAGAACTAAAGTTTGAACTAAAAACACTTCTAAAAAGTAGAAATTAATGGAGAAAAATATTTTAAGAAATTCAATACTTTATTCTTTCTGCAAGTTAGAATAATCAAATACTGATATAATCGAGATGCATACAGAAACATACTTTTTGTATTATATAAGAAAAATAAAGGAACCTTACACCTGGTACACTAATTATTTTGGCTTATCGAGGAATAAGATTTAAAGTAAATAATCCTATACTATAATACTAAAGTCCGGTGAAGCTGTTAAGGCCTTGCTAGACCAACAGCGTAGTCAGTTCGAGAAAAATAATAACAAAGCATGAATAGAAGAGAACAAAGGTTTCGCTCGAGTTGTGGAGGTTTTCGACTTATAGAGGTTCGACATATCGAGATCCTACTTTATATATTGTTGAAAGATAAGGTTACTGGTGCTTAGGTCTTAGGGCTTAGTGTCGGCTCTTTTCAGTCGTTGTACTTTTTGTTATAAAAACTATTTTGTCCTTTTTCAGGTCGCAGGGTGCTAAATTTAATTACAACCAAAGTAAGTCAGGCTTAGTTGTGAAAAGGTAAGATACAGACTATAATAAAATACTAAAATATATTTCATTTCTTATTTATAATAACTATAATATTATAAGTTCGAATATGTTAAATACGCGTTAAATACTCAAGCGATCATTGTAAAATTTTGTATATACGTTGTCAGGTGTACAGGTAATGATTTAGAGTACTTTTTATCAACAAAAAACTACCTACTATAATATTAAATGTAAGCAAAAGCTAGTTCCTTATATTACCGTTTTAAAGTTTTACATTACAGGTATTAAATATAATAATATTATAGCGAATATAATATCAGACACATCCACTTATATCAATAGAATTGTAGCTTGTATTTGTTATTTTACCACCAACTGGAGCTCTACATTTCTAAATTATTAAATAACTCAAATGTTGAGAACCACAGTCACTTTAAGTGATCACTACCGTCCATAGACACTTGCAGCACCAGAGTAGTCGCAATTGCGTTGCCAGCCTGTGTTTTGGGGAAGGGAGGGAGGTTAGGTGGCCTTCCGGCGCTCTCACTGACCGAACAAAACGCAACAAGCACTGTTACTTCACGTCTGTTTTCTATGAGAGGGTGGTAGCCCCGGTCGAGCCGACCCATTTATGCTGAAACCAGTAATAGCTTCAGCGTGGCTCTACCGTCTACGATTTGTCAGTACTATAAAGTTTCTATGTAACATCTTATTATATAAAAATCCGGTGTCACGTTGTATGTTCACGACGAACTCCGAAACTACTCAACTGATATGAAAGTTGTCATCTATGTATAATTTGGTCCAACTTGTGAGATAGGTTAATTTATATTTCGATTAATGGCTTCGATATTTTTAATTAATAATCGTCAATGTTGTTTATTATAAGTTTCATCAGTGTCGAACAGATGGCGTTTTAAATTACTTTGTTGACAGACAACTGTAGGGTCGACTGTTATAAATATCTCATAGATGGCACCACGTTTTAATTTTGTAAAAAGTTTATCATAATTTTAATTCAACATGTATCTGAGCTACAGCCACGCGTGGCCGTGTCAGCTAGGAGTATGTATAGAAATTATGGACTATATTTTATTTTGAATAGTCCTCGGTTATATATAACTCTTTTAAATCCTTTTTATTCCTCATAATTTCGTTTTTTTTCCACCCACTGACTAATGAAAGGAGCGTAGGTCTAGGTTTTTCATTAGGTTACTGGTGCTTTTATATTCCTAGGACTTAGTGTCGGCTCTTTTCAGTCGTTGTACTTTTTGTTATAAAAACTATTGTGTCCTTTTTCAGGTCGCAGGTCGCCAAATTTAATTACGACCAAAGTAAAAGTCAGGCTTAGTTGTGAAAAGATAAGATACAGACTATAATAAAATACTAAAATATATTTCATTTCTTATTTACAATAACTATAATATTATAAGTTCGAATATGTTAAATACGCGTTAAATACTCAAGCGATCATTGTAAAATTTTGTATATACGTTGTCAGGTGTACAGGTTTTAGAGTACTTTTTATCAACAAAAACTACCTACTATAATATTAAATGTAAGCAAAAGCTAGTTCCTTATATTACCGTTTTAAAGTTTTACATTACAAGTATTAAATATAATAATATTATAGCGAATATAATATCAGACGCATCCACTTATATCAATAGAATCGTAGCTTGTATTTGTTATTTTACCACCGACTGGAGCTCTACATTTCTAAATTATTAAATAACTCAAATGTTGAGAACCACAGTCACTTTCTAGGGGTAATTCCGAAATATCAGTACTGTGAGAAATTAGACTAGTGATACTATTAACAATATATGTATTATAATAATATAAATATATATATATTTTCTGTGAGAGGTAATTACGATAGAAAAAGAAATATAAACCTTCGGTCGGAGTGGAATAAAAATTCTTATTAAATATTTTCAGAATAGCGCCAGTATATATCGTAGTTGTCCCTATAAAGTAAAAAATATTTTAAATGTTCAATTTGAACTATATAACGGTATATTCAAATCAAATAAGTATACACCTACCAAAGATATTTATTAAGTAAAAAGATAATAAAACAAGAACGGCTATAAATATAAAAGTACTTTGTATAATTCAATGAAACAGAGAATAATGTCATAGAAAGTTCTTTCGAAATACCCCCCCCAATGCACCTTAACTAAATATTTATTTACATAATTGTGTAGGTAATAGCCACCCTGCTCGGCTGAACATCGATACATTGTTCTATTGTAGGATAATAAGTGTTTAGATCAATTCTTTGGTGCTTTGGTATTTACAGTTTCTTAATACTGATTGATCTATATGAAGGTAACTAAAATACTCAGTTGGACAAAAATTATTATTGTTTAAAATGACGCAGAAAAAAAATCATTATTTTTTAACAAAATGTAAAAGATAAAAATGATTATTGTGAGTTATCCTTAGGAGACAAACATACACCGTTATAGACTATTCTGTAAGCATTTTTAAGATGTACATTTCCTCAGTACATTATTTTGATATATCGTATAAGAATTACACAGCATTAGCGATATAAGCGTCCGGAAACTCCTTCTTACACTTTATTAAAATACGTAGAAGTTTATTTACTAGCTGATTCACGCGACTTCGTCTGCGTCGTTTCTGCTATCTCAATTGTTTTGTTATACCTCAAAGGGATTGGGCAGCGTTTTCGACGAAATCTCCCAGGCGGCTTAATTTTTTTCTCCGACACTTCCAACAATTATCGTTATATTTCAACCAGTTTACAAAATAATCTTGACAAATTATATACCTAAACCTTCCGCGTGAATTACTCTATCTATTAAATAAACTGCATGAAAATCCGTTCAGTAGTTTTGAGTTTATCGCTAAGAGACTGACTTACAGTCGTATCTTTTTTGTATTGTTTGTATTATAATATTATAGCGAATATAATATCAGACGCATCCACTTATATCAATAGAATCGTAGCTTGTATTTGTTATTTTACCACCGACTGGAGCTCTACATTTCTAAATTATTAAATAACTCAAATGTTGAGAACCACAGTCACTTTCTAGGGGTAATTCCGAAATATCAGTACTGTGAGAAATTAGACTAGTGATACTATTAACAATATATGTATTATAATAATATAAATATATATATATTTTCTGTGAGAGGTAATTACGATAGAAAAAGAAATATAAACCTTCGGTCGGAGTGGAATAAAAATTCTTATTAAATATTTTCAGAATAGCGCCAGTATATATCGTAGTTGTCCCTATAAAGTAAAAAATATTTTAAATGTTCAATTTGAACTATATAACGGTATATTCAAATCAAATAAGTATACACCTACCAAAGATATTTATTAAGTAAAAAGATAATAAAACAAGAACGGCTATAAATATAAAAGTACTTTGTATAATTCAATGAAACAGAGAATAATGTCATAGAAAGTTCTTTCGAAATACCCCCCCCAATGCACCTTAACTAAATATTTATTTACATAATTGTGTAGGTAATAGCCACCCTGCTCGGCTGAACATCGATACATTGTTCTATTGTAGGATAATAAGTGTTTAGATCAATTCTTTGGTGCTTTGGTATTTACAGTTTCTTAATACTGATTGATCTATATGAAGGTAACTAAAATACTCAGTTGGACAAAAATTATTATTGTTTAAAATGACGCAGAAAAAAAATCATTATTTTTTAACAAAATGTAAAAGATAAAAATGATTATTGTGAGTTATCCTTAGGAGACAAACATACACCGTTATAGACTATTCTGTAAGCATTTTTAAGATGTACATTTCCTCAGTACATTATTTTGATATATCGTATAAGAATTACACAGCATTAGCGATATAAGCGTCCGGAAACTCCTTCTTACACTTTATTAAAATACGTAGAAGTTTATTTACTAGCTGATTCACGCGACTTCGTCTGCGTCGTTTCTGCTATCTCAATTGTTTTGTTATACCTCAAAGGGATTGGGCAGCGTTTTCGACGAAATCTCCCAGGCGGCTTAATTTTTTTCTCCGACACTTCCAACAATTATCGTTATATTTCAACCAGTTTACAAAATAATCTTGACAAATTATATACCTAAACCTTCCGCGTGAATTACTCTATCTATTAAATAAACTGCATGAAAATCCGTTCAGTAGTTTTGAGTTTATCGCTAAGAGACTGACTTACAGTCGTATCTTTTTTGTATTGTTTGTATTTTTTGTATTGTAAAATGAAATAAGGTAATTGGAATGTAACAGTAAAATGACAGGTGGCGAAATGTCATTTTGTTGTCTGACACAACCTAACACATGTTGTGTGTCATTCAATCCCTAGTAATATATATTTTAATTAATTTAATGTACTTCTCATACGTTTTACATAAAAAATACTTGCACTTCTACTCCATATAAAATTTAACTATGCCAAATTTCACGTTCATCTGTTTGCGCAATTCGCCTAAAAAGAGGTAAAAAGTTACCGGTTCAAGTATTAATATATACTAGTGGGCGCCCAGTGGTCGACATTCGACCTTAGTTCATTGATTTTTTAAAGGGATAAAACGAAAAAGGGTAATTGGAACGTAAGAGTAAAATAATACATACAGTCGAGCATAGCAACCTCCTTCACAACCTTTTTTGAAGTCCTTTATTGACAGATGTCAAAATGTCTTTTTTATTTACATGTGTGTATATGTTGTGTAAAATTGAAGCAGTAGTGTGAGTAATGCATATTTTAATTAATTTAATGTACTTTTAATGCATTTTATATTAAAATAAATAGCTTTCTGCACTTCTCCTCCATATAAACTTTAACTATGCCAAATTTCACGTTGATCCGTTCGTCCATTTCTTTTAAAAAGGGATACAAAGTTTAGGCTTCACGTATGAATATATATGATGATATATCTCATAACCAAATTTCTAAAGCATAAGTAGAATTAAATCCAAGTAAATTGAATAATATAATATAATAATAAAAAATGGTGGTTTTTTCATAAACCCGCAGTACTTAAATTAGTTACCTCCAACTAAGCATAAATCGCCGCATCAAAACTCATAGAAACCGTGGCGCAGAGCGTTGAAAACTCACAATAAATTGAGTCAGAAAAGTTTTGTACGCGTACATACAACGTGGAGTTTTACCAGCAATCTGTTTACTCAATTATATTTTTATTTTACGGATCCCTAATAATTTTCGTTTCGTTCATTTCGTTGTGCACCTTTAAGAAAGTGGTGTAACTATTGCTGAGAGACATAAGTTTTACCTTCTAACAATTTATTTATCTATACTAATACTAATATACTAATGCTAATATACTAATACTAATCCACTAATACGAATATATTAACACTAATGTATTAACGCTTATATACGAATACTAATATACTAACACTAATATACTAATACTAATATACTAACACTAATATACGAATACTAATATACTAACGCTAATATACGAATACTAATATACTAATACTAATATACTAACACTAATAAACTAATAATAATAATAATATAATATTATAAAAAGGTAAAGTTTGTCGATTTGTGAGTTTGTGACATTGTAAGGAGTAAGCTCGGGAACTACTGGTCCGATTTGAAAAAATATTTCAGTGTTATATAGGTCATTTATTGAGGAAGGTTATAGACTATATATCATCACGCTAAGACCAATAGGAGCGGAGTACTAATGAAGAATGGTTCAAAATCCGGTGTTTTTTTTTTCCTTTTGAGAGCTTCCGCTGCGTGTTAGACCAAAGTAACTATTCCACGCGGACAAAGTCGCGAGCAGAAGCTAGTTATAAATAAGAATGTTCGCAAACACGATGTGTTTAAGACAAACAACTGAAGTTTTTAGTTAGCTAATTAATTCCGTAGCACGCTGTTAACTTAGCCGCTTTAAGATGCTTGTTGCCGAGTACACGAATGTATGCAGGAGGTAAACAAGAATTCTAAATTAATTCCACGGTTAAAAGGCTACTAGAAAGATCAAGACAAGACTCTCCAGTAACAGCATTTTATTTGATTGTCCGCGGTTTTCATTTCACGAACAACAGTTCATTTTTTATACATACATTTTATTAAAATCGGTTGAGTAGTGGTGGCACCGTTGCGTTCTCGACGCCATTGAAGGGGGCTTCTATGCTATTATGAGTGGACTGTATTTGCGAGGATGCTATTTCTGATATTAAACTATACTGTGATCAGCTATATGACGATAGAGACAATACTGGAAAGGAAATTGGCACATACCCCGTGGCGTTGCAGTTTCACGTGGCTAGCCGGCTAGGTGTTTGTTCTCGATATACTCCACGGATTTTTCTCCATCACAACACTGACGGACACTAAAGTCTACATTCAAAGAGTCTCACACAACAATTATTGATTATAAAGAGTGTCGGCACGCACTATATGCGGGCCGATGCGTTTATTCCTACTCACTAGACCAAGCGAAAAATCAAACTATTTTAGCATGCGGCGCGGTAACGTCTTTTGCGTGTTTGACGCACTAACGAACGTAAGTATGTGCCACAGGAAGGGGTAATTAAGCGGAGATGGAAAGTGTCGCGAACTAATCACAATATTGCGGGAATTAAAAATATATATAAAGCGGCGCAACCAAGTAGGTAAGATATAAAACATGACAAACAAACAACAAAACTCACATTCGCATCTATAATACTTAGATAGTCTGGGTGGGAGATATTTTGGCCAGGATTGCGATGTCTCCATACGCCCATATTAAAAATATATATAAAGCGGCGCAACCAAGTAGGTAAGATATAAAACATGACAAACAAACAACAAAACTCACATTCGCATCTATAATACTTAGATAGTCTGGGTGGGAGATATTTTGGCCAGGATTGCGATGTCTCCATACGCCCATCGAAGACATAGATCAGGGGCAGTGTTAACTTTCCTATGGTTGAAATAAAGCGATCGACTTTCAACACTGCTACCAGAATAAGTATTGGTTCTCATATAATCAATTTAAAAATTATTATTTTTCGTGTACGTCATGTCAGGTGCCGTTATCACTACATATTATAAAACAACTCTCTACCACGTCTGTCTGTATGTTCGCGACAAACTTAAAAACTACTGAACGGATTTTCATGAGGTTTTCACCAGTAGATGAAGTAATTCATGAGGAAGGTTAGGTATAGCATCTGTCAAGTTTTATTTTATCAGGGCAGGGCAACGTCCTCCAGGTCCGTTAGTTAAAATACAAATAACAGATAACTGCTGTCGCAGTGTTAAGTTGAGGCAATCGCGATCACTTCAAATCTATTCTATTAATGTCACCAGAAAATCTTTAAGAAACAATATCTGCTACCGTACTTGATAATCTTTTTCTTTTGTTTCTATTCGTATTTGTTCTGTTGTCTAGAATAGAAATACGAACTAGCATGATAGTAGGGCTTTCTAAATTCCGCCTGGCTAGTTCGTGCATCTGTTCGTGTATTCTGTTAGCTCAAATCAAAATCAAAATATCTTTTATTCAACGTAGGCCCTGAGAAGGGGCTTAAGAACGTCAAAGCTACCACCGGTTCGGAAAACAACCCAGTCATCGAGAAGATCCGGCAAGAAGCTCGATCTGGTTTATCTCTACATGCAATTTTTTTTTATAGTAGCACGGCAAAACGACTGCACTGTGCCTGATGGTAAGCACAGTACAATCCAAAAACAACGGCGACCACCGGGTGACACACTATCCATCGCCGGTCGCCGCTGTCATGCCGGCCTGGAAAAAGCTGGATATGCACAGACTGATCCCGAAACGCGACCCGTAGAAGCGAATCACTATGACGTCCTTCACAACCTTTTTTGAAGTCCTTTATTGACAGATGTCAAAATGTCTTTTTTATTTACATGTGTGTATATGTTATGTAAAATTGAAGCAGTAGTGTGAGTAATGCATATTTTAATTAATTTAATGTACTTTTAATGCATTTTATATAAAAAAAAATAGCTTTCTGCACTTCTCCTCCATATAAACTTTAACTATGCCAAATTTCACGTTGATCCGTTCGTCCATTTCTTTTAAAAAGGGATACAAAGTTTAGGCTTCACGTATGAATATATATGATGATATATCTCATAACCAAATTTCTAAAGCATAAGTAGAATTAAATCCAAGTAAATTGAATAATATAATATAATAATAAAAAATGGTGGTTTTTTCATAAACCCGCAGTACTTAAATTAGTTACCTCCAACTAAGCATAAATCGCCGCATCAAAACTCATAGAAACCGTGGCGCAGAGCGTTGAAAACTCACAATAAATTGAGTCAGAAAAGTTTTGTACGCGTACATACAACGTGGAGTTTTACCAGCAATCTGTTTACTCAATTATATTTTTATTTTACGGATCCCTAATAATTTTCGTTTCGTTCATTTCGTTGTGCACCTTTAAGAAAGTGGTGTAACTATTGCTGAGAGACATAAGTTTTACCTTCTAACAATTTATTTATCTATACTAATACTAATATACTAATGCTAATATACTAATACTAATCCACTAATACGAATATATTAACACTAATGTATTAACGCTTATATACGAATACTAATATACTAACACTAATATACTAATACTAATATACTAACACTAATATACGAATACTAATATACTAACGCTAATATACGAATACTAATATACTAATACTAATATACTAACACTAATAAACTAATAATAATAATAATATAATATTATAAAAAGGTAAAGTTTGTCGATTTGTGAGTTTGTGACATTGTAAGGAGTAAGCTCGGGAACTACTGGTCCGATTTGAAAAAATATTTCAGTGTTATATAGGTCATTTATTGAGGAAGGTTATAGACTACATATCATCACGCTAAGACCAATAGGAGCGGAGTACTAATGAAGAATGGTTCAAAATCCGGTGTTTTTTTTTTCCTTTTGAGAGCTTCCGCTGCGTGTTAGACCAAAGTAACTATTCCACGCGGACAAAGTCGCGAGCAGAAGCTAGTTATAAATAAGAATGTTCGCAAACACGATGTGTTTAAGACAAACAACTGAAGTTTTTAGTTAGCTAATTAATTCCGTAGCACGCTGTTAACTTAGCCGCTTTAAGATGCTTGTTGCCGAGTACACGAATGTATGCAGGAGGTAAACAAGAATTCTAAATTAATTCCACGGTTAAAAGGCTACTAGAAAGATCAAGACAAGACTCTCCAGTAACAGCATTTTATTTGATTGTCCGCGGTTTTCATTTCACGAACAACAGTTCATTTTTTATACATACATTTTATTAAAATCGGTTGAGTAGTGGTGGCACCGTTGCGTTCTCGACGCCATTGAAGGGGGCTTCTATGCTATTATGAGTGGACTGTATTTGCGAGGATGCTATTTCTGATATTAAACTATACTGTGATCAGCTATATGACGATAGAGACAATACTGGAAAGGAAATTGGCACATACCTCGTGGCGTTGCAGTTTCACGTGGCTAGCCGGCTAGGTGTTTGTTCTCGATATACTCCACGGATTTTTCTCCATCACAACACTGACGGACACTAAAGTCTACATTCAAAGAGTCTCACACAACAATTATTGATTATAAAGAGTGTCGGCACGCACTATATGCGGGCCGATGCGTTTATTCCTACTCACTAGACCAAGCGAAAAATCAAACTATTTTAGCATGCGGCGCGGTAACGTCTTTTGCGTGTTTGACGCACTAACGAACGTAAGTATGTGCCACAGGAAGGGGTAATTAAGCGGAGATGGAAAGTGTCGCGAACTAATCACAATATTGCGGGAATTAAAAATATATATAAAGCGGCGCAACCAAGTAGGTAAGATATAAAACATGACAAACAAACAACAAAACTCACATTCGCATCTATAATACTTAGATAGTCTGGGTGGGAGATATTTTGGCCAGGATTGCGATGTCTCCATACGCCCATCGAAGACATAGATCAGGGGCAGTGTTAACTTTCCTATGGTTGAAATAAAGCGATCGACTTTCAACACTGCTACCAGAATAAGTATTGGTTCTCATATAATCAATTTAAAAATTATTATTTTTCGTGTACGTCATGTCAGGTGCCGTTATCACTACATATTATAAAACAACTCTCTACCACGTCTGTCTGTATGTTCGCGACAAACTTAAAAACTACTGAACGGATTTTCATGAGGTTTTCACCAGTAGATGAAGTAATTCATGAGGAAGGTTAGGTATAGCATCTGTCAAGTTTTATTTTATCAGGGCAGGGCAACGTCCTCCAGGTCCGTTAGTTAAAATACAAATAACAGATAACTGCTGTCGCAGTGTGAAGTTGGGGCAATCGCGATCACTTCAAATCTATTCTATTAATGTCACCAGAAAATCTTTAAGAAACAATATCTGCTACCGTACTTGATAATCTTTTTCTTTTGTTTCTATTCGTATTTGTTCTGTTGTCTAGAATAGAAATACGAACTAGCATGATAGTAGGGCTTTCTAAATTCCGCCTGGCTAGTTCGTGCATCTGTTCGTGTATTCTGTTAGCTCAAATCAAAATCAAAATATCTTTTATTCAACGTAGGCCCTGAGAAGGGGCTTAAGAACGTCAAAGCTACCACCGGTTCGGAAAACAACCCAGTCATCGAGAAGATCCGGCAAGAAGCTAAAAACTACTGAACGGATTTTCATGAGGTTTTCACCAGTAGATGAAGTAATTCATGAGGAAGGTTAGGTATAGCATCTGTCAAGTTTTATTTTATCAGGGCAGGGCAACGTCCTCCAGGTCCGTTAGTTAAAATACAAATAACAGATAACTGCTGTCGCAGTGTGAAGTTGGGGCAATCGCGATCACTTCAAATCTATTCTATTAATGTCACCAGAAAATCTTTAAGAAACAATATCTGCTACCGTACTTGATAATCTTTTTCTTTTGTTTCTATTCGTATTTGTTCTGTTGTCTAGAATAGAAATACGAACTAGCATGATAGTAGGGCTTTCTAAATTCCGCCTGGCTAGTTCGTGCATCTGTTCGTGTATTCTGTTAGCTCAAATCAAAATCAAAATATCTTTTATTCAACGTAGGCCCTGAGAGAAGGCGTCATTTTCATGCTACATTTGAGAGCCGGTCTCGCCTATATTTAGCGTGTTTACAATCTTAGGTCACACCAGCATTTAGCATCAGATGAGACTGTGGTCAAATACTAAAACCTATATAGTTTAAAAAAATTAACTTCCATTGGACTATTTTTTCGAACTGACTAGTTACTGTTGGCTTGACGGGCTTTTACAGTCTTATCGGGTTTTCTAGTGGATCCCTTAAGGTACTCAGCTGAATGGAAACTAGCTCAAGGGTGGCAAAATTCACTTGTACGCACTGTGGAATATTAAGGTCTTGAACGTGGAGGCGATATTGCGCGATCGGACGTGCGGACGATGTAGGAGTTATTTTGACACTGCGGAGGCGGTGTAGGAGACGTCGGCTAATACAGCGCGGTGCCTTGCACGTGCATCGCGCGTTCATGTTGCCACTCTGTACTGTATGTTGCACGTATACCACACATATCATCACGCTAAGACCAATAGGAGCGGAGTACTAATGAAGAATGGTTCAAAATCCGGTGTTTTTTTTTTCCTTTTGAGAGCTTCCGCTGCGTGTTAGACCAAAGTAACTATTCCACGCGGACAAAGTCGCGAGCAGAAGCTAGTTATAAATAAGAATGTTCGCAAACACGATGTGTTTAAGACAAACAACTGAAGTTTTTAGTTAGCTAATTAATTCCGTAGCACGCTGTTAACTTAGCCGCTTTAAGATGCTTGTTGCCGAGTACACGAATGTATGCAGGAGGTAAACAAGAATTCTAAATTAATTCCACGGTTAAAAGGCTACTAGAAAGATCAAGACAAGACTCTCCAGTAACAGCATATTATTTGATTGTCCGCGGTTTTCATTTCACGAACAACAGTTCATTTTTTATGCATATATGAAAATCGGTTGAGTAGTGGTGGCGCTGTTGCATTCTCGACGTGTTTGAAAGGGGGTTCTATGCTATTATGAGTGGACTGTATTTGCGAGGATGCTAATTCTGATATTAAACTATACTGTGATCAGCTATATGACGATAGAGACAATACTGGAAAGGAAATTGGCACATACCTCGTGGCGTTGCAGTTTCACGTGGCTAGCCGGCTAGGTGTTTGTTCTCGATATACTCCACGGATTTTTCTCCATCACAACACTGACGGATACTAAAGTCTACATTCAAAGAGTCTCACACAACAATTATTGATTATAAAGAGTGTCGGCACGCACTATATGCGGGCCGATGCGTTTATTCCTACTCACAAGACCAAGCGAAAAATCAAACTATTTTAGCATGCGGCGCAGTAACGTCTTTTGCGTGTTTGACGCACTAATGAACGTAAGCATGTGCCACGGGAAGGGGTAATTAAGCAGGGATGGAAAGTATCGCGAACTGATCACAATATTGCGGGAATTTAAAATATATATAAAGTGGCGCAACCAAGTTGGTAAGATATAAAACATGACAAACAAACAACAAAACTCACATATGCATCTATAATACTGATTAAGGTAGCCTGGGTGGAAGATATTTTGGCCAGGAATGCGATGTCTCCATGCGCTCATCAATGACATAGATCAGACGCAGTGTTAACTTTTCTATGGTTGAAATAAAGTGTTCGACTTTCAACGCCGCTACCAGAATAAGTATTGGTTTTCATATAATCAATATAATGTAATATAATTTTTCATGTACGCTATGTCAAGTGCCGTTATCACTACATATTATAAAAAAAAAGACCTCTGCCACGTCTGTCTGTCTGTTCGCGACAAACTTAAAAACTACTGAATGGATTTTCATGCGGTTTTCTCCAGTAGATGAAGTAATTAATGAGGAAGGTTAGGTATATGATCTGTCAAGTTTTTTTTTTATCAGGGCAGTGTAACGTCCACCAGGCCCGTTAGTCAAAATACAAATAACAGATAACTGCTGTCACAGTGCGAAGTTGGGGCAATCGCGATCACTTCAAATCTATTCAATTAATGTCACCAGAAAATCTTTAAGAAACAATATCTGCTACCGTACTTGATAATCTTTTTCTTTTGTTTCTATTCGTATTTGTTCTGTTGTCTAGAATAGAAATGCGAACTAGCATGATAGTAGGGCTTTTTAAATTCCGCCTGGCTAGTACTACCGTCAAGTTCAAAATCTGTCACATAGCATCTGTTCGTGTATTCCGGTAGCTCAAATCAAAATCAAAATATCCTTTATACAACGTAGGCCCTGAGAAGGGGCTTAAGAACGTCAAAGCTACCACCGGTTCGGAAAACAACCCAGTCATCGAGAAGATCCGGCAAGAAGCTCGATCTGGTTTATCTCTACATGCAATCTTTTTTTATAGTAGCACGGCAAAACGACTGCACTTTGCCTGATGGTAAGCACAGTACAATCCAAAAACAACGGCGACCACCGGGTGACACACTATCCATCGCCGGTCGCCGCTGTCATGCCGGCCTGCGAAAAGCTGGATATGCACAGACTGATCCCGAAACGCGACCCGTAGAAGCGAATCACTATGACGAGCTTTTTCGCCATATACGTGGTAGTTGCGACCCAGTCAGGCTGTAAAACCCTACCACCCCGCTTTCGCCATTGCCTCGTTCGTTATTCAGCAGGGTGCACCACGTGCAGGTGAAGTTGGCTTGTGTGTCTCAAGTCTTATGATGTTATTTTACAGCTCTTAGACCCCATGTTTCTACAAAACATAAATAGTTACATTCGTTATTCGTGGATACACAGAGAAGGCGTCATTTTCATGCTACATTTGAGAGCCGGTCTCGCCTATATTTAGCGTGTTTACAATCTTAGGTCACACCAGCATTTAGCATCAGATGAGACTGTGGTCAAATACTAAAACCTATATAGTATAAAAAAAATAACTTCCATTGGACTACTTTTTCGAAATGATTAATTACGGCTTGACGGGCTTTTATAGCCTTACCGGGCTTTCTAGGGGATCCCTTAAGGTACTCAGCTGAATGGCAACTAGCTCAAGGGTGGCAAACTTGTACGCACTGTGGAAAATTAAGGTCTTGAACATTGAGGCGATATTGTGCGATCGGACGTACGGACGATGTAGGGTTAGTTTGACACTGCGGGGGCGGTGTAGGAGACGTCGTCTCATCGCGGTGCCTTGCGCGGGTGTATCGCGCGTTCATGTTGCCATTCTGTACTGTATGTTGCACGTATACCACAGCACCATGGTGCCTTTTATTTTAGCAATAAAAGAGAGTGGAAACCTCTGGAAAGCTGATGTCATTTCTCAAACGCTTTGCCAAATTTCGAGACAGGCTTATTTGAGAAACCCATTTATTTCAATCCCATGATCGATGTATCATTATTTATTTATTCATTTGTGTTGTGTTCGCATACGGGGTGTATTTGTACAATTTATAAATAATAGTTAATAGATATTTTGGCTCCGTTTAGGATGAAACGTCCAACCTAAAGTCTCAAACATTAAATAATGTCTAAAAGGGTGTGCTTTATCGGTATAAGGGCGAGGTATAAAAGGGTTATTCTTAAACACTTATAGAATACAAAAATTGGACGAATATTTTCTTAGAGTGAGAAGAATTTACTACGCTATCGATTGGTGTTCTTAACTCAGTTGTGTCGTATTTTAAGCGAAACTGGATGAAAAGACACAGTTATTGTATGAGGCTGGATTTGTAATTTCGCGTCATGATGTAGTATGACCGACCGTATTACGCTTGCACGGCTTGCGCGTAGTATACGGGCATGTGTACTACTGATATTTTGCAGTTCATCATACGTTTGATTGATTAATAGACTTTATAAAAATGTATATAATTATTGCTCCGAGTGCCAATAGATATGAAAACCACACTAATGTTAATAATCTCTATAAACCAATTCTGAAATTTAAATATTCTCATTCACATTATAATTAATATGAAGATTTAAAAGAGGACACATTTGTTTTATTGTTTTGAGTTTTCACTTCTGACGGCAGTCCTTATGACAGCGTCGACGTTTTTTTAAATATTGTTTATGTTACTAATATCTGGCTCTCTATATTACTAGTTACAGACTAAGTGTACGTCCAGAGTGGACGCTACAATCGAGCGTCGAGCGAAGCGTTGCGTGCGGCGCGCTCAGCGTCCAAGAACGACGCTCGCGCGCCACTCAGGACACTCACGTATTAATGCATATGTTTGAAACGAACGTCGGACGCGACGTCACGCTCGACGCTCGATTGTAGCGTCCACTCTGGACGTACACTAAGGGCCGCTTGTACCAAACGACTTAATTGTGTTTAACTTATATTTAAACACAAATTTGTATTTAAATCAAACAAGTGTCTTGTACCAACAATTTTAAGGTGCTAAACACGTTTAGAGATCTGTCAAAGTTAAATGCTCTGTGGGAACTGTTTAGCGCGGCTAAACGCGTTTACTGAACTGTCATGGAAGTTCATTTTATAATACTGTGCTACGTTTCTCCGAAATAAAAATGAGTTTTTCTAATTTATTCTCCGATGATGATGATGAAGAATTTATAGAATTTTTGAGTAGACCTGTGCGACAAATATTAGAAAGAAGTAATTTATTCTAAAGTCTTTCTGATGATTAAATTTATAAGTTATAATAAATCTCGTGTAAAAATTCGTGAACGATGCCTAGAACTTAATTCGCCTTAGGTGTTCATATTGTGTTCAAAGTAATTATAAACACAATATAATAGACAGATTCAGTCCAGCAAACTATATTAAACTTATCAAAACACAATAACAGTTAATACAATATTAATCCCAGCAAGTACGTAAAATAACACGTTCATCATTTACAAATATGCGCGCGCGAAAAGTGCAAAATGTCAAAGTACAACTATAATAAAATAATGAACGTTTCGTTTACGCATACATTTTTGCTATTGTGCACAAGTTTTATTCAAATTGTGGTTTGAGTATAATTTAAGCGTGAAACGAAACGTCATTGACTACTTCGCCGACATGTTAAACACATTTATCTAAATCGAAAATTTAAACAGTTGGTTCAAGACAACGCTAAACGCATTTAAGTTAAAAACGTTTAGAGCATTAAAAACGTTTACTTAAACGGTTCTTAAATATTTTTAAATAACATTTGGTACAAGTCGCCCTAAGTGTACGGCCTGAGTGAATCTGCGTTCGGCGGGGTGTCCAGCGCGGCGTGCAGCGTCCAAGAGCGACGCTCGCGCGCCACTAAGGACACTCACGTATTAATGCATCCGTTTGGCACGAACGCTGCACGTGACGTCGTAGTCCGGTGAAGCTGTGAAGACCCTGCCGGGTCAATAGCGTAGACAGTTCGAGAAAAAAAAAACTGCACGCGACGTCACGCTCGACGCTCGATTATAGCGTCCACCTTGGACGTACACTAACATTTTTAATTTCACCTCTCTGTTACAGTGAGACGTGTAGCGGCCTATCAATTGCAGGCGGAAGTGCAAAGTAACGTCCACTCTATATCTTCTATAAATTATAATAAGAATATAATTCTAACGTGTCTGTACTTTTTCGATATTTGTGAAAAAAATTGTTGCACGTGTCTGGGAATAAGTAACAGAATACATTTCAATCATGTTTAGAAATGTATGTCTGTCTGTCTGTTTGTATAAACACGCGTCACTGTTAAATATTGTGTTCATAATAAAACCTAACCAATAAAATCGTAAAGCATATCCTCGGGAGTAACTTATGTCTTTGTTTCATTAAAATCGGTCCACTCTATCAAAAGTTATTGTAGTTTGAATGACGGCTTGAGGTAAGTACGAAAGAAAAGTAGTAATCTATGATTACCTACTAATATTATAAAGCTTATTTGTTTGGTCCAGCTAATCTCAGGAACTATTAATCCGATTTGAGTGTGAGATAGCGCATTTATCGAGGAGGGCTATATACCATATACCATCACGCTAAGACCAATGGGAGTGTAGCACCAATGAATAATGTTTCAAAATCGGGGCGTTTTTAGCGTTAGCTCAAAGTAACTATTACACGCGGACGAAGTCGCGGGCAAATGCTAGTTTAATAGATAATTATTTCTGTTTATACTTAACTTATAAATATGTGTATATCTTAGTACGAAGAACTGAATACTGAAGTGAATATTGCATTAAAAACTCGAATCTTTTATTAGGGAAGTTAGTCAAAAATGTTCCTAACAGTAGTTTAACGATAAGGTTCTTATAACGATAATAATTCATTTTTATAGAGCTGAAAAACGTTAAAAAGTCATATAAATTATCAGAACTTACTTCCTTAAGGTTTAGACTCGCTTTGGAGAAGTTACTTTAATTTCGGAAGTGGAATCTAGATATTCGTGATTATTTTTTAATCCGGTTGCTCTTTGTTCCTGAATATTCGATTTAATTTCTATCCTAGCTCATCTACTTATAATACAAACATGACAAACAAACAACAAAACTCACATATGCATCTATAATACTGATTAAGGTAGCCTGGGTGGAAGATATTTTGGCCAGGAATGCGATGTCTCCATGCGCTCATCAATGACATAGATCAGACGCAGTGTTAACTTTTCTATGGTTGAAATAAAGTGTTCGACTTTCAACGCCGCTACCAGAATAAGTATTGGTTTTCATATAATCAATATAATGTAATATAATTTTTCATGTACGCTATGTCAAGTGCCGTTATCACTACATATTATAAAAAAAAAGACCTCTGCCACGTCTGTCTGTCTGTTCGCGACAAACTTAAAAACTACTGAATGGATTTTCATGCGGTTTTCTCCAGTAGATGAAGTAATTAATGAGGAAGGTTAGGTATATGATCTGTCAAGTTTTTTTTTTATCAGGGCAGTGTAACGTCCACCAGGCCCGTTAGTCAAAATACAAATAACAGATAACTGCTGTCACAGTGTGAAGTTGGGGCAATCGCGATCACTTCAAATCTATTCAATTAATGTCACCAGAAAATCTTTAAGAAACAATATCTGCTACCGTACTTGATAATCTTTTTCTTTTGTTTCTATTCGTATTTGTTCTGTTGTCTAGAATAGAAATGCGAACTAGCATGATAGTAGGGCTTTTTAAATTCCGCCTGGCTAGTACTACCGTCAAGTTCAAAATCTGTCACATAGCATCTGTTCGTGTATTCCGGTAGCTCAAATCAAAATCAAAATATCCTTTATACAACGTAGGCCCTGAGAAGGGGCTTAAGAACGTCAAAGCTACCACCGGTTCGGAAAACAACCCAGTCATCGAGAAGATCCGGCAAGAAGCTCGATCTGGTTTATCTCTACATGCAATCTTTTTTTATAGTAGCACGGCAAAACGACTGCACTGTGCCTGATGGTAAGCACAGTACAATCCAAAAACAACGGCGACCACCGGGTGACACACTATCCATCGCCGGTCGCCGCTGTCATGCCGGCCTGGAAAAAGCTGGATATGCACAGACTGATCCCGAAACGCGACCCGTAGAAGCGAATCACTATGACGAGCTTTTTCGCCATATACGTGGTAGTTGCGACCCAGTCAGGCTGTAAAACCCTACCACCCCGCTTTCGCCATTGTCTCGTTCGTTATTCAGCAGGGTGCACCACGTGCAGGTGAAGTTGGCTTGTGTGTCTCAAACCTTATGATGTTATTTTACAGCTCTTAGACCCCATGTTTCTACAAAAAATAAATAGTTACATTCGTTATTCGTGGATACACAGAGAAGGCGTCATTTTCATGCTACATTTGAGAGCCGGTCTCGCCTATATTTAGCGTGTTTACAATCTTAGGTCACACCAGCATTTAGCATCAGATGAGACTGTGGTCAAATACTAAAACCTATATAGTATTACAAAAAATGTTAATTTTCTTGGAATGCATGTACGGAATACAGGAAAATTCAGTTAAAGGAAAACTTCTGCCCACTTATAAATCCATCTAACCACCAGTGAATTTTAGAGATTGATATGAGGTGATTTCATTGCATACAACTCGTGTTCCGGATGTTGTTTCTCTCTTAGAGTATGAATCTACCAAGTTCTCTGTTAGTTCTTACCCATATAATAAAGGAAGTTGTATGTAAAATTTTGTGCTTCTAAACTCAATGGATTGCGTTCTGTGTTATCAAACTGAATAATTATCTAAAACAGTTATTTTAAATTGATTTGTAATACATCTCTAGGTAGTACACATATTCATATGTTTTATTTCATTTGGTTAATTTGATAAACTATTTATTTTCCGCTTTTTAGTGCCTTATGGGATTTTGATTGACATTGAAGTCGGTTAATACTTTTTTTTGAAAATTTACTTTATTGTGTCTGTTGAGCAGTGCAAGGCACGTCTCGACGCGTACTTCGCGCTGGCGATCATTGAGTTGGTGGGGCACCCATTTGTCAAGCTTTTATACCTTGCCAGTTTGACGCAAATGGACCAATATTGTTTTGACGCTAACGTCGAAAGCTGCTGTTAATTCAGCCGTAAATTGTGTATCTTAAGTTTCAACAATCGCCTTTAATTCGTCATTGTCGACCAAAGTCTTCGAACGACCGCGAGGTTCATTTTTCAGGTCGAAATTCCCAGAATGGAAGCGAGCAAACCAATAATTTGTGAAAAAAAATGTTGTAGGTGTCTAAGAATAAGTAACAGAATACATTCCAATCATGTTTAGTAATGGATGTCTGTATGTCTGTTTGTATAAACACGCGTCACTGCTAAATACTGTGGGCATAATAAAACGTAACCAACAAAATCGTAAAACATATCTTCGAGAGTAACATAGTCTTTGTTTCATTAAAATCGGTCCACTCTATCAAAAGTTATTGTAGTTTGAATGACGGCTTGAGGTAAGTACGAAAGAAAAGTAGTAATCTATGATTACCTACTAATATTATAAAGCTTATTTGTTTGGTCCAGCTAATCTCAGGAACTATTAATCCGATTTGAGTGTGAGATAGCGCATTTATCGAGGAGGGCTATATACCATATACCATCACGCTAAGACCAATGGGAGTGTAGCTCCAATGAATAATGTTTCAAAATCGGGGCGTTTTTAGCGTTAGCTCAAAGTAACTATTACACGCGGACGAAGTCGCGGGCAAATGCTAGTTTAATAGATAATTATTTCTGTTTATACTTAACTTATAAATATGTGTATATCTTAGTACGAAGAACTGAATACTGAAGTGAATATTGCATTAAAAACTCGAATCTTTTATTAGGGAAGTTAGTCAAAAATGTTCCTAACAGTAGTTTAACGATAAGGTTCTTATAACGATAATAATTCATTTTTATAGAGCTGAAAAACGTTAAAAAGTCATATAAATTATCAGAACTTACTTCCTTAAGGTTTAGACTCGCTTTGGAGAAGTTACTTTAATTTCGGAAGTGGAATCTAGATATTCGTGATTATTTTTTAATCCGGTTGCTCTTTGTTCCTGAATATTCGATTTAATTTCTATCCTAGCTCATCTACTTATAATACGAAAGTAAATCTAACGTGTTTGTACTTTTTAGATTTTTGTGACAAAATTTTTGTTGCAGGTGTCTTGGCAATAAGTAATAAAATACATTTCAATCATTTTTAGAATATCTGTCTGTCGGTCAGTGCTAAAGTACTAAATTAAATAATAAGGTATATTCTCGAGTAACATTTAGTCTTTGTTTCATTAAAATCGGTTCACTACATCAGAAATTATTGTAACTTTAATAACGTAGGAAAGTAGATAAGTAAATGGATTTAATACATTCAGATGATTTTATTAATCACTGTTTTTCTTACATAAGCTTCCACGCGGACGAGTTTACGGACACAGCTTGTCGCGGCCGTGTAATTAGTCAATTGGGAAAAATATTGTCAGCGAGGGTGGGAGCATTTTTGTTTGTTGATTGCTCCCAGCGCTTGTGTCGCCGGCCACCAGTTCGATCGAGCACATCGTATACGAAATGCGTGCGCCTTAAAAGGAATCACGCTCCTCGTTTCGCTATAACCTATTTTGCACCATTGTAATTCGTCGGCGCCGACCACAAGCAACGAAAATTGAACTAGCTGGAAGAGACCGTACCAGCCGGTGAGTGATTACAACAGTCGCTACTGCTTCTCTTGCTGACGTTCGCATTTGATTCGCATCACAGGTGGTTTCCGATCGAAGGAAGCACCACCACAGCTAGTATTATCTAAAATAGTACGTTTTTTTCTTTTTATACTCTTTTTTAGAGCTTGACAACAATCTCAACTGGTCATAAATGGTAGTGTAAGATGATAAACACGTTAAACATAGAGTGAACTGGCTCTCAAAATCAGTTGCCAGTACACACCAACATATTGGCGATATCTTCAACATGAGGTCGGTAAGTTTCCAGGCGGACTTAAAAAAAACCCTACCATCATGTGTAAATTATTACAGGAGACAGACTTTGAATAAAATAATTGTAAATGGGCGACAATAGAATAAAGTAGAATTTGAAGAAAATATCGTCTTTTGTTTTATGTTTGAATTATAAACGTAATGTTGCAGCATTCATACCTCCTTTATGTGAAAGGAGTATTGTTAATACCATGCTATCTATGATTTCAGCACCACTTCAAACTGACAGGTTTTCTATGACATACCACAACTTAAGAAACCAAAGCCACATTGATAGGTCTATCACTTGGTATAAAGTATATGGTAAATATATGGTAGTAGCACTCCGGTAAAATACAGATACCATACCAAACCATTTGATTACTATATTCATACTGGAGCGTGGCAAGTCTTGGCGTGTTTTTGTGGTTATTTTACTTGATATGCGGGGATCGCATTCATAACTTAAGCAAATGTCCTGACACCCATCTCTTTAAGATAGGAATGAAGCCGCCATTAGGGAAATAAACTCAGTGAAAAATATGTAATATATGTTACAAATGAAAAGTAAAGGGATGACGCAGTTAGTAGGTTCATCCATCGGGCCATGGACCCACCGGCGCGGCATATTGTATATTATAACTTAAAGATGGCGATAGGGGACCGGAATGAAACCGCCATAAAGGCAATAACGTCTAAAATAGTTAAATATGTATATATATAAAAACTACCCAATATATGCTCACAAATACGATTTTTAACTTACATATTAAATAAAACGATAGTCCGAGAGTCTGCAGGTAAGAAGAAAAAAAAATGAATTATAAATATGTGTATATCTTAGTACGAAGAACTGAATACTGAAGTGAATATTGCATTAAAAACTCGAATCTTTTATTAGGGAAGTTAGTCAAAAATGTTCCTAACAGTAGTTTAACGATAAGGTTCTTATAACGATAATAATTCATTTTTATAGAGCTGAAAAACGTTAAAAAGTCATATAAATTATCAGAACTTACTTCCTTAAGGTTTAGACTCGCTTTGGAGAAGTTACTTTAATTTCGGAAGTGGAATCTAGATATTCGTGATTATTTTTTAATCCGGTTGCTCTTTGTTCCTGAATATTCGATTTAATTTCTATCCTAGCTCATCTACTTATAATACGAAAGTAAATCTAACGTGTTTGTACTTTTTAGATTTTTGTGACAAAATTTTTGTTGCAGGTGTCTTGGCAATAAGTAATAAAATACATTTCAATCATTTTTAGAATATCTGTCTGTCGGTCAGTGCTAAAGTACTAAATTAAATAATAAGGTATATTCTCGAGTAACATTTAGTCTTTGTTTCATTAAAATCGGTTCACTACATCAGAAATTATTGTAACTTTAATAACGTAGGAAAGTAGATAAGTAAATGGATTTAATACATTCAGATGATTTTATTAATCACTGTTTTTCTTACATAAGCTTCCACGCGGACGAGTTTACGGACACAGCTTGTCGCGGCCGTGTAATTAGTCAATTGGGAAAAATATTGTCAGCGAGGGTGGGAGCATTTTTGTTTGTTGATTGCTCCCAGCGCTTGTGTCGCCGGCCACCAGTTCGATCGAGCACATCGTATACGAAATGCGTGCGCCTTAAAAGGAATCACGCTCCTCGTTTCGCTATAACCTATTTTGCACCATTGTAATTCGTCGGCGCCGACCACAAGCAACGAAAATTGAACTAGCTGGAAGAGACCGTACCAGCCGGTGAGTGATTACAACAGTCGCTACTGCTTCTCTTGCTGACGTTCGCATTTGATTCGCATCACAGGTGGTTTCCGATCGAAGGAAGCACCACCACAGCTAGTATTATCTAAAATAGTACGTTTTTTTCTTTTTATACTCTTTTTTAGAGCTTGACAACAATCTCAGCTTCTCTTGCTGACGTTCGCATTTGATTCGCATCACAGGTGGTTTCCGATCGAAGGAAGCACCACCACAGCTAGTATTATCTAAAATAGTACGTTTTTTTCTTTTTATACTCTTTTTTAGAGCTTGACAACAATCTCAACTGGTCATAAATGGTAGTGTAAGATGATAAACACGTTAAACATAGAGTGAACTGGCTCTCAAAATCAGTTGCCAGTACACACCAACATATTGGCGATATCTTCAACATGAGGTCGGTAAGTTTCCAGGCGGACTTAAAAAAAACCCTACCATCATGTGTAAATTATTACAGGAGACAGACTTTGAATAAAATAATTGTAAATGGGCGACAATAGAATAAAGTAGAATTTGAAGAAAATATCGTCTTTTGTTTTATGTTTGAATTATAAACGTAATGTTGCAGCATTCATACCTCCTTTATGTGAAAGGAGTATTGTTAATACCATGCTATCTATGATTTCAGCACCACTTCAAACTGACAGGTTTTCTATGACATACCACAACTTAAGAAACCAAAGCCACATTGATAGGTCTATCACTTGGTATAAAGTATATGGTAAATATATGGTAGTAGCACTCCGGTAAAATACAGATACCATACCAAACCATTTGATTACTATATTCATACTGGAGCGTGGCAAGTCTTGGCGTGTTTTTGTGGTTATTTTACTTGATATGCGGGGATCGCATTCATAACTTAAGCAAATGTCCTGACACCCATCTCTTTAAGATAGGAATGAAGCCGCCATTAGGGAAATAAACTCAGTGAAAAATATGTAATATATGTTACAAATGAAAAGTAAAGGGATGACGCAGTTAGTAGGTTCATCCATCGGGCCATGGACCCACCGGCGCGGCATATTGTATATTATAACTTAAAGATGGCGATAGGGGACCGGAATGAAACCGCCATAAAGGCAATAACGTCTAAAATAGTTAAATATGTATATATATAAAAACTACCCAATATATGCTCACAAATACGATTTTTAACTTACATATTAAATAAAACGATAGTCCGAGAGTCTGCAGGTAAGAAGAAAAAAAAATGAAAAGTAATGTTATAAATATGTGTATATCTTAGTACGAAGAACTGAATACTGAAGTGAATATTGCATTAAAAACTCGAATCTTTTATTAGGGAAGTTAGTCAAAAATGTTCCTAACAGTAGTTTAACGATAAGGTTCTTATAACGATAATAATTCATTTTTATAGAGCTGAAAAACGTTAAAAAGTCATATAAATTATCAGAACTTACTTCCTTAAGGTTTAGACTCGCTTTGGAGAAGTTACTTTAATTTCGGAAGTGGAATCTAGATATTCGTGATTATTTTTTAATCCGGTTGCTCTTTGTTCCTGAATATTCGATTTAATTTCTATCCTAGCTCATCTACTTATAATACGAAAGTAAATCTAACGTGTTTGTACTTTTTAGATTTTTGTGACAAAATTTTTGTTGCAGGTGTCTTGGCAATAAGTAATAAAATACATTTCAATCATTTTTAGAATATCTGTCTGTCGGTCAGTGCTAAAGTACTAAATTAAATAATAAGGTATATTCTCGAGTAACATTTAGTCTTTGTTTCATTAAAATCGGTTCACTACATCAGAAATTATTGTAACTTTAATAACGTAGGAAAGTAGATAAGTAAATGGATTTAATACATTCAGATGATTTTATTAATCACTGTTTTTCTTACATAAGCTTCCACGCGGACGAGTTTACGGACACAGCTTGTCGCGGCCGTGTAATTAGTCAATTGGGAAAAATATTGTCAGCGAGGGTGGGAGCATTTTTGTTTGTTGATTGCTCCCAGCGCTTGTGTCGCCGGCCACCAGTTCGATCGAGCACATCGTATACGAAATGCGTGCGCCTTAAAAGGAATCACGCTCCTCGTTTCGCTATAACCTATTTTGCACCATTGTAATTCGTCGGCGCCGACCACAAGCAACGAAAATTGAACTAGCTGGAAGAGACCGTACCAGCCGGTGAGTGATTACAACAGTCGCTACTGCTTCTCTTGCTGACGTTCGCATTTGATTCGCATCACAGGTGGTTTCCGATCGAAGGAAGCACCACCACAGCTAGTATTATCTAAAATAGTACGTTTTTTTCTTTTTATACTCTTTTTTAGAGCTTGACAACAATCTCAACTGGTCATAAATGGTAGTGTAAGATGATAAACACGTTAAACATAGAGTGAACTGGCTCTCAAAATCAGTTGCCAGTACACACCAACATATTGGCGATATCTTCAACATGAGGTCGGTAAGTTTCCAGGCGGACTTAAAAAAAACCCTACCATCATGTGTAAATTATTACAGGAGACAGACTTTGAATAAAATAATTGTAAATGGGCGACAATAGAATAAAGTAGAATTTGAAGAAAATATCGTCTTTTGTTTTATGTTTGAATTATAAACGTAATGTTGCAGCATTCATACCTCCTTTATGTGAAAGGAGTATTGTTAATACCATGCTATCTATGATTTCAGCACCACTTCAAACTGACAGGTTTTCTATGACATACCACAACTTAAGAAACCAAAGCCACATTGATAGGTCTATCACTTG
Organism: Antheraea pernyi; assembly: GCA_015888305.1. Lineage (NCBI taxonomy): Eukaryota > Metazoa > Arthropoda > Insecta > Lepidoptera > Saturniidae > Antheraea > Antheraea pernyi. Next base: position 95,230 of record MU159340.1, on the reverse strand, counting down.
GTATAAAGTATATGGTAAATATATGGTAGTAGCACTCCGGTAAAATACAGATACCATACCAAACCATTTGATTACTATATTCATACTGGAGCGTGGCAAGTCTTGGCGTGTTTTTGTGGTTATTTTACTTGATATGCGGGGATCGCATTCATAACTTAAGCAAATGTCCTGACACCCATCTCTTTAAGATAGGAATGAAGCCGCCATTAGGGAAATAAACTCAGTGAAAAATATGTAATATATGTTACAAATGAAAAGTAAAGGGATGACGCAGTTAGTAGGTTCATCCATCGGGCCATGGACCCACCGGCGCGGCATATTGTATATTATAACTTAAAGATGGCGATAGGGGACCGGAATGAAACCGCCATAAAGGCAATAACGTCTAAAATAGTTAAATATGTATATATATAAAAACTACCCAATATATGCTCACAAATACGATTTTTAACTTACATATTAAATAAAACGATAGTCCGAGAGTCTGCAGGTAAGAAGAAAAAAAAATGAAAAGTAATGTAATAAATGTAAAATTTTTAATAGTTAAGTAAAATAATAACAATAATTACTTATATTTAAACGATTCTTGACAAGACTATTAAAATTAACGAAAGCAGAAAAAAATTGCGGACCAAGAATTTTCCCACCTGGCAATAATCACTCTGGCGAAAATTCAAATCCAGAGTTGATAGAATCCAAAAGAGCATAGCGTAGAAGTAACACTGTGTAGAAATTTTAACTGCATTGGGGATTCAAGAGGAGGGGGGGGGGCTCGTACTATGCAAATAAGACAGCAAACTAATCCAGCAAGTCGTATTTGCATAATCGCCGGATGAAATGTAAATATACTCCCAGAGCACTTCACTTTTTCGCTTGTGGAGCTAAATTTCGTAGTTGATGTGTATTGAATCATACGGTAATGTTTGCTTTCTTATATTGAACAATTTTCATATTACACTAGCATAATGCCGCGACTTCCTTCGCATTATATCTATACTTATATTATGAAACTGCTCTCCAGTTTGTTTGTACTGGTCCGATATTGAAAATTCTTTCAGTGTTAGATAGCTCATTTATTGAGGAAGGCTTTAGTCTATATGTAATCACGCTAATATCAATAGGAGCGTAGCACCAATGAAGAATGTTTCAAAATCCGTTTTTTACAATTCCACGCGGACGAAGTCGCGGGCAGAAGCTAGTTACTATGTAAGACATAACGATAAGATACAGTCTACTGTTACCCGGTCGTTTGTTTAGTAAAATTGGTATCATAAAAACTTTTCCTTGAAACAAGATTTAGATGTTTTAGGTATTTATGGTGTTTGGTCAAATACTGATTGAATATATTGTTGCGATATATACCAATATCTGTTTTCTATAATACAAATTATAGTTCGTGGCTTCGCTCTCATTACTGTGGATTTAGAAAATAATTAACAGTTTATGTTACTCGCTTCTAATATATATTTTTACATGCGATAGAATGTTTTAAATTGATTAAATAATTTAATTAAACTTATCTGTTGTTTACCGATTGTTATGAAAATTGGTATACAATATTAATCTGGTTATAACACGTTTATTTACTTAAGAAATAGTAATGGTAATAAATGCAAGCGGAGACGCCAGCACCGTTGGTCTTAATAAAATTATTAAAACGCCTGCCAAAAAATTCAGAGCAATGTCTCGTATAAGCTTATAACGAAACATATTATTCTTCGAACAGGCGCCTTCGTTATCTATAATGAGATCGATAATCCTTCAGCTGTTCCGCTTTCACACATCTTTTTGAGTTGTTTTGTAAGTACAGTCACGTCGAAAATAACTGAGTACATTTATTAAATTAATGAACGCTTTTTAATTGGATAGACACTTTTTAGACATAACGAACTTTTTCCGTTTTAATAACTGTATTGTGGAATAAAAAAAATGTACAAAAAGTAAATTTATAAAAAAATAAAGATTTTATATTTATTTATTTTAGAACGAAGTTCCTTACGGCAGGCTTGGAGGAGATAGGGATTTTGCTGCGCGACCGAACTGAAAAAAATGAGATAGTAAAACCGTAAGAAAAAATGCGTGGAATAAAATCGTTAAATGAGTCGTGCGCAGGCGCGACAGTCGTATACACAAGCGAGTAGTGTATAATACCTTTCTCTTTCTCCTTCTTTCGGATTCTCGGTGAAATTAATCGTTAAATTAATTTAATTAATCGGTGAATTATAATAACGGTAATTTAATTAATTAATTTTTTTTTCTCCTTCTTTATTGCATTTTTTTTTGCAAATTGTGTCGATTCTAAATTTGTTTTTTTTTTCTCCTTGCTTTTTTTTTGCAAATTGTGTCGATTCTACATTAGCTTTTTTATTCTCCTTCTTTCTTACATTTTTTTTTTGCAAATTGTGTCGATTCTACATTAGCCGAAGGAACTTCGTTCCTACCTGGTGTCCCACGACACCACATCTTTTTTTATATCATAGTAGGTAAACGAACAGGTGGGTTCACACCTGATGTTAAGTGATCACCACCGTCCATAGACACTTGCAACACCACATACAACACAGGGAGTATAGAGAAGCGAGAGTAGGGGAAGGGAGGTGTACTTCCAGCGCTCTCACTGACCGAACCAAAGAGTATAAGTAATATAGGAAGACCGAACGCAACGCAAAAATGCAAGCACTATTACTTCACGTCGGTTTTCTTTGGGTCGGGTGGTAGTGAAACGGGCTAGCCGACCCATTCATGCTAAAACCAGTAATAGCTTCAGCGTGGCTTTACCACCTATAATATAATAATAACAAAAATAAAGTTGAGATACTCAAGAATAACTGAACTGCAAATACATGAGTATAGTGCACTGAATAGACGCAAAAGTTACATCCACAAATTAAGCTTACTTATATATATTAACATGTAAGAATAAAAAGTTAGTAATAAATAGAAATTTTGAAGTCCTGATCACTCTCCCTTCTGCTTGTGGAAAAATATCAGGGTAGTTGGAATTTAAATTGCAATTTTTTTTTCATTGTAGCATGACAAAGTGATTGTGCACTTTACGCGATGGTAAGCATAGTACAGTCCAAAAACAACGGCGATCACCGAGTGACACACTATCCATCGCTGGTCGCCGCTGTCATGCCGGCCTGCGAATAGCTGGATATGCACAGGCTGATCCCGAAACGCGACCCGCAGAAGCGAATCACTATGACGGGCTTTTTCGCCCTATACATGGTGGTTGAGACCCAGTCAGGCTGTAAAACCCTACCGCCCCGTTTTCGCCATTGCCTCGTTCGTTATTCAGCAGGGTGTACGACGTGCAGGTGAGGTTGACTTGGATGTCTCAAAAGAGTAAAGCAGGTTGAGAAAGATCCTGCTGTGTACGCCGGACAAACCGTTAGATGATGGCTCAATTAATAGCCTTTTCTGGTGAATTTCTTCTAGTTCTATTGATATTAAATTGTGTGAAAAATCTAACGTACATTTCATTTTTATGCGTGACAGTATTTTAAGAGAACACGCTTCACAAATTAGATCGGCCGCCAAACAGGCAATTTACCTTATTCTTTTCGCATTTCGCACACGTTGTCGAAAATCTTATTACCTAGCTACGTATGAGGGCTAACTGCGTAAATACACGATTTGTATTGTAACACTCTGTAGGTTATTATTTTTTATTGTTGTCACAGATCATATTATAACCATTTTATCATATTAGGCTGTATGATAACTAAAAAGCTGTAGATAAGTTACACATAGATGATATTTTGACAGAACAAATGGCACGATAACGCACACATACGTAAAGTAATGTTGTAACGGCACACTATCTTAGATAAAATGTGGAAGTAAGATGACATATTCTCAATTGTGAAAAATTAATAGTTATATGTTGCTTAGATACGGGCGGATTGACGGGGCCAGATCACGTTTGCTAGCTAGCCAAGTTTTAACAAGGCGCTATCGAAGCGTTTATGACATATCTACAACTTTTTTTATTATGATATTAGGCTTTAATTATGTTACATTATACAACGTATGATTTAAACTTTAAACCGTTGGGTCTAGGAACATTTGCATACCAGTTGATTATGATATATATTATATACTAGTAAACGTTGCCCTTTAACCCAAAAAAAGGTTATGTTACTGAGGGTTAATTCAAATCTAAATTTTACAAAAATACTTAATTTAGATTATAGGCTCTGAGAAAGCGCTTAGGCACGTTAAAGCTACCACCGGTTTGAAAGCAATCCAGTCATCGAGAAGAACCGGCTAGAAACTCGATCTGGTTTATCTTTTAACAAATATATATATAATATAGTGATTCCAAGAGCGCCCTTCAACATTTAATTCTTTGTACAACCAACAGACGAGGGATACCTATTGCATATGACATTTTGCAAACTATTCAGAGACTAGCCAACATTCATCCATCCAGCTTATCTAAGTTTTTGTAGACATTCATCAGGTTATCAAGAATGGCATGGAGAATATTGGCAGGGCAAAGTTAAGATACCCGTACATAAATAAACACTGACAAAGTCGCGAGCACAGATTTTACACACACGAGAAAATATAAATGCCCTAATAAACAAGGGCTACGTGACAGGAGAAGGATCCCACGTCCTGAGAGTCTATGAATCCCAGGGAATGACTTTTTAAATCGGTGGTAATCCTGCAAACAAAAGACGGAACGATGAAGATCCATGATAGCGGTTCACATGCTATAGTGGCAATAACAGTAGTTTTAAAAGATCTTTGATTGTTATTGCTAATAGAATACATTCCGGACATATGCCTCTCAACAAGTTTGCATTTCTTATGAGAAAAAAGTGGGTGAAAACTGTATCACCCAATTGTGTAACATTTGGAACGATAGAAGACTTGTACCACTTGTTGATGGAATCTGACCGCAATAAAGCACAACGAAAAGCTGTTATAGATAATTAAAAGCTTAATATTCTATTTTTTATATCATAGAAGGCCAACGAACTGATGGATCACCTGATGTTAAGTGATCACCATCGTCCATACACACTTGCAACACCAAAGAAGTCGCAAGTGAGTTGCCAGCCTGTGTTTGGGGAGGGGAGGGGAGAGGCAGGTGGGTCTCCGGCGTTCTCGCTGACCGAACGAAATGCAATAATGCTAGCACTGTTACTTCACGTCGATTTTATTATATCATACTATTATTTTATTATATTAGATCAGGGTAGCTTCCATAGAATCTTGTGTGCACCTGCAAGCGAGGGAGCTGAGATTTTAGAGAGCTTTGTGTTTAATTGTCTTTTCTGAATATGCTAAGATTAAGGTACGATGGGACTTGTTCTTTGTAGACGTGAGTTCCCAAATTATATAAAGATAAATAATATTGGCAATATCCAGACACACCGACATCTGTGTCTGCTATAACGACGTCACTGACGACGCTGTTCGTAAGTTCATCCATCGGGCCGTGGATACTCCGGCGTTGGACATCCTGGATTATAACTTTTAAATAGCCATAAAAGATGACAATGAAGATGCCGTAAAGGCTATAAAGCTATAATCTCAATTAAAAGTGATGCTTACTTATAAATAAAATAACAATAGTTAAGTATAATAATAGCTGATATTTGATTAATAAAAGAAAACTGAAAAAAGGGGCTGACCAAGGTTCGGAAGAAATAAAAACAAATCGTGATTTTTTTTCGGACTGACTACGCTATTGACCTTGCCAGGTCTTAACAGCTTCACCAGACTACTAAGGCGAGCGCTTAAGGCACTCAGCACTCGATTTCTTTTGGAAAAAAAAAAAAAAAATCTCTTACATATATATTTCGTATCGGATAAAAAAAAACTCGTGAATAATAGCTATTTACTTGATATTCCGTAATTCATAATTCATTGGTCCTTAAATAATTCGATCTTCCCAAAAACGTGTTGATGCTTGACAGTTTATTCCAAATAAAAGGTAGAAGAACATTGTTTCTTTGTGTTTATCGTATATACATTTTAGGAGAAATTAAATACGTCTGTCTATATTAATATTCAACACACTCATACGATATTCAACGAGCGGGTTTACTCGCGTTTAATGTTTTAAATTCTGAATTACTGTGGGTGTAGGTAAGCGTAAATAAATTCTATATTAAGTACAATTGTTCCGTAAGGAGCTGACCATGCGACTGAGCCGTATCGTGTGATACCTCCGTATCATAGGCATTCACAGTTCAGTCTTTCGCTGTAATACTTAATTCTCGTCAAATCGCGTCACAAGTCCCGCCCTTACTATTACTTCTTTCTTGTTTAGAGCACTTTACCTATATTCTGGGTAGTAATCACTCTTGCTCTATAAGGGTCCTAGCTTGGTATGAGATAACATATGGCCTTTTTTGATAAATACTTCATAAAGTTCAATAATGCTGGTGGTTTTAAAGAGTAGTATGTTGGAACAATATAATGTGTACCAAGCACACATACCTCAAAAACTCTTATATATATTATCGTATAAAACGTTATATTATCGTATCGGATAAAAAAAAGTCGTGAATAATAGCTATTTATTTGATATTCCGTAATTCATGATTCATTGGTACTTAAATAATTCGATCTTCCCAAAAACGTGTTGATGCTTGACAGTGTATTCGAAATAAAAGGTAGAAGAACATCGTTTCTTTGTGTTTATCGTATATACATTTTAGGAGAAATTAAATACGTCTGTCTATATTAATATTCAACACAGCCATACGATATTCAACGCGCGGGTTTACTTGCGTTTAATGTTTTAAATTCTGAATTACTGTGGGTGTAGGTAAGCGTAAATAAATTCTATATTAAGTACAACTGTTCCGTAAGGAGCTGACCATGCGACTGAGCCGTGTCGTGTGATACCTCCGTATCATAGGCATTCACAGTTCGGTCTTTCGCTGTAATACTTGGCTCTCGTCGAACCACGTCACAAGTCCCGCCATTACTATTACTTCTTTCTTGTTTAGAGCACTTTCTTACCTATATTTTGAGTAGTAATCACTCTGCTCAATAAGGGTCCTAGCTTGGTATGAGATAACATATGACCTTTTTTGATAAATACTTCATAAAGTCCAATAATGCTGGTAGGTTTAAAGATTAGCATGTTGCAACAATAAAATATGTTTTTTTTATTATTACCAGACGTTCAGATGTATTTATATATCTATTTTATTCATAATATGTTATTAATAGAGGCCGAGGGCAGAGGCACGCGACTTCGTTTGCGTTCAATAGTTACTTGGGCTAACGTCGACACGCAGTAGATGCTCTCAAGAGGAAAAAGAACCCCGATTTTGAAATATTCTTCATTAGTGTTCCGGTCCTATTGGTCTTAGCGTGATAATGTATAGCCTATAACCTTCCTCGATAAATGAGCTACATAACACTGACAGAATTCTTGTGACTACCCCCTACAGCGTCACAAAACTTTACCTCTTTATAATATTAGTATAGATGAACATGTTTTTTTTTTCTAAAACTATATCAGTATATCTGTACTACGATTCCTAGGTATTGTGTTTTCATTGAAAATGCATTTTCATACACAAGGGGTGTAAGAGGTGTCGAATAACATCATAAGACTTGAGTGGTGTTGAAATGGTGGTAGAGCCACGCTGAAACTATTATTGGTTTCAGCATGAATGGGTCGGCTCGCCCGGGGTAGTACCACCCTCTCATAGAAAACCGACGTGAAGTAACAGTGCTTGCATTGTTGCGTTTCGTTCGGTCAGTGAGAGCGCCGGAGACCCATCTCCCCTCCCGTCTCCTCTCTCCTCTCCTTTTCCCTCCCCTAACCCTTCCCTCCGAAAGATGGCAACGCACTTACGACTCCTCTGGGGTTGTTAGTGTGCATGGATGGGGGTGATCACTTAACAGCAGGTGACCCACCTGTTCGTTTGCCACCTATGACATAAAAAAAAAAAGACACCCAAGCCAACCTCACCTGCACGTGGTGCACCCTGCTGAATAACTAACGAGGTAATGGCGAAAGCGGGGTGGTAGGGGTTTACAGCCTGACTGGGTTGCAACCATCATGTATATGGCGAAAAAGCCTGTCATAGTGATTCGCTTCTGCGGATCGCGTTTCGGGATCAGCCTGTGCATATCCAGCTTTTCACAGGCCGGCATGACAGCGGCGACCGGCGATGGATAGTCTGTCTCTCGGTGGTCACCATTGTTTTTGGATTGTACTGTGCTTACCATCAGGCATAATGCAGTCACTTTGCCGTGCTACAATAAAAAAAAAACATTTGGATAAAATAAAATAGATTGCAAAACAATTTATTGTCGGATCATAAATGATATACAAAGAAACGAGTAAAATTTATAGATATAAGATGATCAACGACTGGCAACCCCATTCAACTACATACTACAGTATAAGGCAATAGTGTAGCACTGATTTTTAATGGGAGCTACAATCGACAGACAGACTTACAATATATGTAATAGATATAAGCGATAGATATGATAAAAATAAAGAAATAAAGGGAAACAACTTAAAAAGCAAAAAGGAAGCATTTAAGACTGAGAGAGATTAGTACGTAAATTTTGACTACTATTTTTGAAAATTATTTATTTGAAAGTTTAAAGCTGAATTTACTTGCATAAAGTACCAACGGTTTTGTCATGAACGCAAAACTTTGGCAGTGACGCGTGTTCACACAAACAGACAGACAGACAGGTATTTCTTAAAATGTTACGTTACATTTACGTTCTCATATGTGTATATAGCTATATATATAGAAGAAGATATTATGAACTATTATTTTTAAGTCAGAAATGTAACGAGAGATTTGTCACATCTCCTAAAATACATTACCGAAACTATACATGAGAATTGTTCAAAGCGCAATGGGTAACGTTCGAGCACGATTGTTCTGACGATCGGGCGTCAAGTGGTCCGGAAAGCGATAGCGGGACGATTTATGGTATACCCTATCTGAGCTAATACAACTTAGGTTTCACACACGGCTCTCTTCAATTAACTTTACTCGGCAATGTATGAAGGAGACTATAGAATTTTGATGTCAAACTGAAATTTAATTCAATGATATGAAACTCTATACATACAAATAAAGATGTATTGTCTCTTTGTAACGTCCATATAATAGCATCTTAGTTAATAGTTTTTTTTTATATCATAGGAGGCAAACGAACAGATGGGTCACCTGATGTTAAGTGATCACCACCGTCCATAGACACTTGCAACACTAGGGGAGTCGCAAGTGCGTTGCCAGCCTGTGTTGGGGGGGAGGAAGGGAAGGGGAAGGGGAAAGTGGAATGGGAGGGGAGGTGGGTCTCCGGCGCCCTCACTGACCGAACGAAACGCAACAATGCAAGCACTGTTACTTCACGTCGGTTTTCTGTGAGAGGGTGGTACTACCCCGAGCGAGCCGACCCATTCATGCTGAAACCAGTAATAGCTTCAGCGTGGCTCTACCACCTACGAAATATGAAGCTGTATACGTAACGTGTATTTATACAAACATGTATAAAGTTGACACGTCATTTTATTTGCATTTATTTTTCTATTATAGTTTTCCTATTAGATCTTTTTATTATGGTTTGTTATATCTAATATTGTATCACTATTAGTGTGAAAACACTGAAACCACGAACCCTGAAAAGAAACCCAGAAAATACAGTCCTCGGGAATAGTCTAAAGTTGAATAGTTTTCTGTTACATCAAAATGGCAATATAACAAGCAAACCATAACCTTCAAGAACTTCGTTTTTAACCGGAAAAAACAATTGTAGGGCTAAAAGAGCCCATCAGACTTCGTAACTATATAATAATAATCATAAATACAGTGGTACAACAAAAAAACCCCGAGGAGGGTTGATGTTTTTTTTTTTTTAATGATTGGGACCGGCGATTGCCATCCCTCATCGGTTCACCTCTGTCATGGGGAGGGCAGAGACATTTTTGGACCATTCGTTTGTTCTTGTTTTTCGGCCTTTTTGTCGCAATTGTTTCCTACTTCTAGCATCTACGCTCTGTTTCTTTTCTGTTCTTTAACTTTTCGTTCTTTCTTTTAACGCATTTGGCGGCTATGCAAGTATAGGCGTCCAAAACTGTTACTTTTCTTTTCCTTCTAGCTTTTACTTTCCGTTTTTTGTTTCTGACATCTTTAGTATGTTTTATATATTACCTATCTTTCCCTTCGAGTTTTATGTTTGTTTTTATTGTTGTTTCACTCTTAATTTACGTTTCAAAACTTGGTGATTTCTTTGCCTTGTCGTTTCAGTTCTTAATGTTCTATTTTCTTCTATTTCTTCTTCCCTTTGGCTTCTACGGCTGATCCAGCGGATTGGTTTTATATTTAGGGTTCGCGCTCATTTATCCTATATTTGTGTTAGTTGTTCTCCGTTCTTTTTTTTGTTCTCCTATAGTTTGTACCTTTTCTTTTAATAAGAATATGGTCAAGACTATGTTTGGGTAAAATCGCTATTGGAGGGTTGATGTTAGGCAGGCAGCCGATCGTAAAAATTAAGCCAAATCATATACCACAACATGACAACCATGTTGTACCGACCCTACTTATGTGGGATAAGGGTAAGAAGAAGAAGAAGAATATGGAGGGTAGAGGTAACGAGAACCGTTCAGTATGGGGGATCAGTGGAAAAAGTGTCCACCTGTAAACAGCAAATTATGGTTTGAAGACTCGTCATAATAGCGCTAGTGTAGGAAAATGAAATGATAGGATTTTAGCAGTTATAAACGAAGTGAAGTGTGCTGGGTTGAAAAAATTAATATTTTTCGTGACTTTCATAGTTAGGAGATATGTAGTATTTTAAACTTGAACTAGTGGTAGATCTCACACGGTATAGTTGTGAGCTGTGTTATTGTATTTTATAGTCCCAACAGCGCTTTTGTTTAAAACCGGTTTGCTTATCAGTTACATCTCGCACCGGTCACCGCTCTGCTACGAGCAGCGTTCTAGTGCTAAACTACAATGAACCTTTTATGTTATGGAAGAAGTTACAAAATCAAATGAAGTTGATAATATATCGATAAACAGTGAAGAAATATTGAACAAAAGTTTAAATGATTCAAGTGATTCAGAAGATAGGACACATTTAGGCGATACCCACATAAATAAAAAAAAACGAATCATGAGCGAGGAAGACGGAAACTGGACAGTAGTAAACAGAAATGTTAAATCCGTGAGTTATATTGATCAATGTTTTGAAATTACCGTCACACATAAAGAAAAATTACCAAAACAATTCGCGTTAGCCAGAATATTAAAAGATAACAATATCATAAATGTTTATAGAGTCAAATACATCAATGCATACAAGATATGTGTAATATTTGAAAAGGAGGACGATTCAAATAGCCTGTGTAATTGTAAAGCTTTGTTAGATCTTGGATGGAGATTTCAAAGAGCTTCTGAGGTAAATCTATCATATGGTGTGATCAGGAACATTGATCTAGGAATATCAGAAGATCAAATAAACAAAGATATCTCGAGCACAATTAAAATTTTATATATAAATCGTCTCAAACGAAAGGAACTTGATGAATGGGTAGATAGCGAGACAATTAAATTATGTTTTCAAGGATCATCTCTTCCACCTTTTATTCGTATTTATGGCATGCAAGTAAGAGTTGACCCATACGTATTTCCCGTCACACAGTGTGTTCGCTGTTGGAAATTTGGACACATGGTTAAAGTATGTCCCGCTAAAAATATCGTTTGTCCTAAATGTGGAGATAATCATCCTACATGTGATAAACTCAAAGTTAAATGCTCAAATTGTCTAGGAAATCATTCCTCTATGTCCAAAGATTGTCCAATTTATTTAAAAGAGAAGAAAATTCGCTTAATAATGGCAGAATTTAATTGCACGTTTAAAAAAGCAACGACAATGTACGTTCCTCCTGACCCCCCTACTCGAGGACTGGACAACCCTTCTGTAAGCAAAGATCGTGTAACTAACCACGTCCCTGAATCTAGAAGTTCAACTGATCCGGAGTCTAACTCAGCAGTTAATATCACCTACGCTAGTGTAACGAAGAAGAAAATAAACAAAGACCCTAAATTACCTTTAAGTGCACAAAAATCACCTCAGAGACACAAGAAGAAAGATAGAAATCAGATGGATGATCTTGAATTTTGGAATACAAGCTCGGATAACGGACATAACACGGACGTGGAAGTGGAGAGTACAAAAAAGAAAAAAAAGAGAAGTCATCAGCCATTCAATAATCTTTTGTCAAAATTAAAGGTTATCATATTAGATAAACATAATTCTATAGCCGAAAAAATTAAAGAAGTTATGTTAGTTAGTATCGAATGGTTAACTACTTGGATAGTTGAAAATATATGTGAAGGGTCTATACTTAAATATTTTTGCAATGGATAAAGTTCTTACCATTAATTTATTGCAGTGGAACGCCCAGAGCATTAAGCCCAAATCTTCTGCATTTTTAAACCTTCTTACGCAAGAAAAAATCCATATCGCTGCTATTAGCGAATCGTGGCTAGCTCCTGGTAGTACATTTAAACTAAATGGCTATAATATATTTCGAAATGATAGACACGATTCATATGGAGGGGTAGCTATTATAGCACATAAATCTATTATTTTTTTCAGTATTTCCTATATTTCTCTTTCTGTTTCAATCTTCTCGTTTTTGTATTATCATGTAATTTTTTTTTATATGTAAAATAGTTTAATCTTTTGTTTTATTAATATTTAATTTATTGTTGGAGCATGCCGTGGTTGTCTGTAAATACGACTACATTTATAATGTGTTACAATAGGCTTTCTTTTTATATACTCACTAATGTATTGTATTGTATTGTAATGTTGACGATCCTAAAATAAATAAATAAAACTAACAGCAATTACTAACAGAAACGTTTTACTAATAGAATTTAACGTGTCTGAAGCTGTCGAGACATTAATGATTGTGAAATTATGTGGAAATAGTTCATAGGACAGGTTAGTATGTAAAAATTATAAATAAAAAAAATGTTAACAAGCGGTCAAAAAAATTTTTTTTTTCATTTAATGAAGGCTTAGTCGCCTGTGCGACTATATCGCCTAAGTGACATACAACTATATAACAATAACAGTGACGATAAACTTAACAATAGCTTATATTAATTTTGTACAATTCTTTAGCATCTTTCGAAGTGGGTTCTGACAATAAGGAATTGTACAAACCGGTGTGGAACGAACCAGAAGCATTAAGCCGAGATCGAATATGTTCCTGCGAACACATTCTGCCAGGATGTGGTGCACATCGTCGATGAGCCCACAAGTCTGGCAGAGTGGTGATGTGACTTTACGCATCAAGTAGGCGAACTTTTTACATGGGATGTGTCCTGAGCGTAATCTCATACCTGCGATTGCTTCCCGACGGCAAATCGTACTGTCATCAATCCATGGTGACCTTAAGGGATGTGGCTGAATCGTTCTGTACCATATTCCTTTTGTTTTAGAACGCTCATCAAAGTATTCCTTCCAATGCAAGTAACAGCTATTTTTAAATACTGAGCATACATCCAAGTAAGTTGGTAAAATATTAATAGGAGCACCTTCGGAGGATCCTTCTCTAGCTAAAAGATCAGCTCTGTTCTAAAACAAAAGGAATATGGTACAGAACGATTCAGCCACATCCCTTAAGGTCACCATGGATTGATGACAGTACGATTTGCCGTCGGGAAGCAATCGCAGGTATGAGATTACGCTCAGGACACATCCCATGTAAAAAGTTCGCCTACTTGATGCGTAAAGTCACATCACCACTCTGCCAGACTTGTGGGCTCATCGACGATGTGCACCACATCCTGGCAGAATGTGTTCGCAGCGAAGATATTCGATCTCGGCTTAATGCTTCTGGTTCGTTCCACACGGGTTTGTACAATTCCTTATTGTCAGAACCCACTTCGAAAGGTGCTAAAGAATTGTACAAAATTAATATAAGCTATTGTTAAGTTTATTGTCATTGTTATTGTTATATAGTTGTATGTCACTTAGGCGATATAGTCGCACAGGCGACTAAGCCTTCATTAAATTAAAAAAAAAAAAAAACTTGAACTATTTACGTAGTCAAATGTAATTTAGTGAATATAGCCTGTAAAACTGCTGAAATAACACAGATAGTAATTCGAATGTTATAAACTTTTGTAGGTACCTACATTTTTTGTTATTTTTTAATAATTTCATTGTTGTTAATATAAAGAAAAGTCTAGAAGTCTTTCTTTACTTCTTTAATCTAGTATCCTACTCTAATTATTTGTGGCGCTATTTTTAAATACTTTCCACTTGCTATTGTGGCGCCATCTTAATTTGCTGCCTTTCAGTGGACACTTTTTAATATACTGAGATGGTTCTCCTTACCTCTACCCTCCATAAGCTACAAGAAACTTTTCAATTGTTTGAATGACATGTTCTATTTACAATACATTCAAACGTTTCAGCCGCTCTGCCAAAGAGAATGACATATTCGAGAGTTACAAGCTAAAAGCATATTAAGCTTGCTGTCGTTAAGGACGCTTGCTCCTTACTTAGTTTAAACCACTAGTACAATCGCGCACAAAACCTAGGGAATAAAAGGTAATTAATTCGCCAATTGTTTGTACAGTCAATTTATTGCGATAATATAAAAGCATGTCTTAGTTTGTTAATTCAAATTCAGAAGTTTTTGGCGGGATTTCAGTCTGTTATGCAGTAAATTTTATATTTGATTCATAATCGCGTATTAATTGACTTTATATTTTGTAATATTTGATGGTGTTTCATCATCATCATCATCAGCCTGTGTGAGACCCACTGCAGGGCCATAAGCCTCTTCCCGAAGGAAGGTATGGGCGTCATCATCACGCCAGCCCACGACGTATTGCCGATTTCAAACTCTGACAAATGCATAGTTCTATATTTTTCCAACATACAGTATATATACCACAAGAGCATTTCTCAAGTTCAGGTTTCCTCACGATGTTTTCCTTCACCGTCAGCCGATAGTGTTACCAATTTAAATTAGCAAATGTATGCGTATTCCGAAAAATTCGTTGGTACATACCGGGGTTCGAACCTGCGGACATCGAAATAATATTCCACCGGTCAAACCACTAGGCCATCACGACTTGGTGGTGTTTAACGTTCAGTTATTGTGCACAAGTGAAATCCATGGAATTGAATACTTTAATACCACGGAGCATGAATTCTGAGATGTCACAAAAACTTCCTGGAAAGTTCTAACAAGGGAGTGACCATCTTGTTGGAATATTGAATCATAAGACAGTTGTAATATCTTTATGGTGGTAGAGCCACGCTGAAGTTATGACTGGATTCAGCATGAATGGGTCGGCTCGCCCGGAGTAGTATCACCCTCTCGTAGAAAATCGACGTGAAGTAACAGAGCTTGAATTGTTGCGTTTCGTTCGGTCAGTGAGAGCGCAGAATAACCCACCTCCCCCTCCCCCAAATACTGGGTGGCAACGTACTTGTGACTCTTCTGGTGTTGCAAGTGTCTACGGACGGTGGTGATCACTAACAATCAGGTTACCCACCTGTTCGTTTTCCTCCTGTGATATAAAAACGAAAGCTATTAAATTACTTCAGAAATCGCGTCGGAGCTTTCGATGAAGGAGAACATTATGTTGAAGCCACAGCAAGGTTGTTGTTGCGCTTTTTCTAAATCAGTCAAACTAGCTGCCTCCCTCAATATGAAAATCTGCAGTTGAACGTGAGAGCCAATTCTTCTCTAAGTTTAGCGTTTTTTACCGTCTTGGAGTACATAGTCACTGAACATAAGATGAGATTGTGATGTTAACCGTGTACACCGTGGTAGCATGTCTGCCTTAGGGTTGGTTACTGTTGGGTTTACCAGTCTGCAACACAACTCTGATGTTTCAAATTCTAAATCGAATCGTCGTAATCTTATGACAAAACGTTTAGTAGTTTTGACATGATTGTCTTAAAGGTTGTTATTCAGTGTATTGTCATTATATCGAGCGACTGGTTAGTCGCCAACAATATTTTTACAGGACAGTCATTAGTCCATTCTCGTTCTAAATCAATTTAACAAATATATGCTTAATATTTGACCTAATTATCTCGAGAAACGCAAAACTGATATACACTAAACATCGTTTGATTTACGCAAAAACGAACTGGTGTAATAAATGAATAACGCTCTGTCTCACTGTCTGGTCCACCTCCCGCACTTCAATTCGCGCCCCGGCTCCCATTGTTCAACCGTGCAGCGTTCCCTCGATAAGCAGTTAGGTAATGCTTAACCTTGAAAAGAGCCCCTTTAAAGTTCTTCATTGAAGCTAGGCTTGATTTTTTTACGTTTAAAAGTATCGTTCCCATACTTTTAAAAGTTTTAGAACAAACTTTAACTAAGGATCTCTTTGTTGTTTATTAGTCAGTTTTTATATTATTATTTTATATGTTAAATGTAACCATGAACTACCACAGGATTGAAGGATGTGACCCTTTAAACATTCACCTTGAATATGTATAAGTTGTATATGTATTCAGTTTTAAATTAAATTCACATCAGTAAGAGAAAGAAAGAAAAATGAAATAAAAGAGAAAGGAAATTTGTCCGTCTTTTTGTTTGTTGGGGTACTATTTAATTAAACCGAATGTTATAAAATTAGGCCCAGAGGTAGTCTGAAACTTGAGGAACGATATACAGCTGCCCTTAAAAACGAATTTCTATAAATATAACGTTCTATTGTACTAAACTACATAGTTTCTTACTATCTGGTAAGGTCTATAATACGCCTTCAATCAAAAGTTACATAAAGAAGCACTACTCACGAAGTTTTTTACTTTTTAATTTAGACACTTTTTGTGCCGGCTGTACGCGATGTTATTGTACAGTGACAGCTGCGGATGTCGACTTTTAGTTATTCGTGTTTAGACTTTCGGAGTGTGTCCGCAGAAGTTTATCCGTATGTGCTCCATCTGTGGTTTTATATCTCGCCTATTGTCTCTCTAGTAACTTTGTATTAGTGTCAAGAGTGTTTACGCAAGATATATTCTGGGGGTTTGTGAGAATGCGGTTTAATTTATTTACGGTACAATAAAGACCTGCTTTAGGTTAAGATAAAACTATGTTTTAAATACAAAAGGTATACGTAGTTCGGATAACGTGGTGTGCAGTACAAAATTCGGAGCTAAATTAATTGTATCTGATGAGCGAACGAAATAGCTATTCGTTAGTATACATATACTAATACGTACATACGTAATAATGTTGAAATTTTGTAAACAAAACTTCTGAGTAAACTTCTACCGTGTTATTACAAAAAAGTTAAATACGTATTAAACACTTGGTTTAAAAAAGTTTCCTAATAAATGCACCGCGCTCGCCCGAGGCAAGTTCGCGTTATCCTTTTTCCGCAAGTCTCACCTAACGTAACCAAAGCGAGATAAAAGAACAAGATGGCGAACAATCAGCGACCGCGATGCATTTAATATGAGACTTTTTTAAAGCCAGGGTTCAATACGTATTTAACTTTTTTGTAATTACACCGCTAAGGTTCAGGTTTTGTGCTGTACAAAAATCAACAAAATTACTTTAGAAGTGAGACATCTTATTAGGGGGTTGTGAAATTCTGATCCGTAACTTTTTTATGCGATGAAAAGTGGCAGCGGTAAACACTGTGTCGAGTGGAGTTTTGAAAATACCGGTTCTTGTTCGGTCACCGAAGTTAAGCAACGTTGAGCGCGATCAGTACTCGGATAGATGACCGCCTGGGAACGATGTCTGTTTGTTGTATTTTTCGTAATTTAAATGTTTCTGTTCTGAAATACGTATAGTGATATTCGAAATCAGGATTTTTTGGAAGTCATTGTTCTAAATGAAAAAAGTTACAATAAAATATTAAATGTAACGATTTACATCGAAAATTTAGTGCTTTTTGTAAAACTAAAATAGAACTTAACAAAAAAAAAACATGTATAAAATCGAAAGTAAACATTTCAAAATAATATGTTAGTACCGTGACCGATCGCTTTCTAATCCTTGTTTATTTCAAAATATAGCCTAAAGTACACTTATAATAACTCTAGAAATAGAAAAAAAAACGTACATTTTCATTTATAATAAAATGTTAATTATGAAGTAAATTATTTTTATATTTATTTTATATTTAGATAAAAGTATGTATCAATCATAAATTGCACGTAAAAAGTGTCACTCCCGTCACTTGTATTCAGTTGGACGCGTTGTTTTTTAATGATTTCTTTTGACAGCGTCATAAAGCGAAACTAACAGAACATCACAATTACAGTGGAAACGACATAAATTGTCCCGTTATCGGTTTCCGGGCCACTTGACGCGCGATCGTCACTCGCACGATTTGCGGTGTTTCACCGGAGGCCATTTGTTGTGGTTGCACTGCAATTCTGATAGTTCATCCTACTATTACTTTGGCTGTATAATTCACGCTTTTTGGTATATAATTCAATCCAACGTGTTCCATTTACGTCCTCCATAGGTTATTTATTAATAGAAAAGATTTTATACAATTTTCTCATATAATTAAAGATTGGAGCAGTTTTAGAATAAGTTATAGAAATTACTCTAGTCTTAAAACAAATGAATTTTATACATAAAAAGATATATATACGTTACCTATATGATATTTTGACAAAACAAATGGCACGATAACGCACACATACCTAAAGTAATATCGTAACGTCACACTATTTTAGATAAAATGTGAAAATTACATGGCATATCCTCAATATCGGTGGTGAAAATGAAATAGTTATATGTTGCTTAGATACGGGCGGATTGACAGGCAGCCGTTATAAGTAAAGATACTAAGATCACGTTCGCTAGCTAGCCGAGTTTTAACAAGGCGCTGTCGAAGCGTATAAGACATATCTATACAATAATAACTAGCGGGCACGGCAGACGTTGTCTCACCCTGATTATAAAAAAATCCTTGGAATATTACATATCAAAACGTTTCTCCTGAATCACTTTATTCACTGGTGAAAACCGCATAAAAATTCGTTCAGTCGTTTTTGAGTTTATCGCGAACAGACAGACAGACAGACGCCGTTGGGGACTTTGTTTTATACTAATATATATATATATATATACATATATATTATGATTAGGATTCGATCAATCCACCGAAACTAATCGAATATAAACGTTAGCCGATACAGAAATGTAATACTGAATTTAGTTAGAATTATCCGTAGATGTGACTAGACCAACTTTCTCAGCGAAGATGTCCAATACCTCGCGTTGGTTACCTTTAAAGACGTTCAGTCAAAACTAACACCCAATAATAATTAAGACGCCGTTAATTAAGCCGATACCTCCAACCAATGGTGTTTCAGAACGGGGTAAATAGTAAACGCTCAGCAGTAACTTCCTCAATATAGACAATAGTACGGACACGGGTCAATAGTAACTCCCCCGATATATATAACATTAAATCGCTTAAACAAGTGGAATAACGACCATCCTGAATAAAATAATAATCAACGTTAAAATAATCACAATCGAATTTACGGGCGATCATAAAACGAACGTTAGTTAAGATGTAACAGGCTATCAAATGAACGAGAGATAATGTCTTCATCAATTTTATGTAGGGAAGGCAATTTCCGCTCGCGGAGTTCAATGCTAAGTTAATGAGTCTGTTCGCTGTGTTTTTACTTGTTTAAGTTCGAGGGTCCGTAATGTCCGGATATTCGATTTTATCATTGAAGTAAATCATATTAGTTACCATCGGGCCCAACGGACTTTATCCCGCCCTTTTAATAAAACAAACTTGACAAATTATATACCTAAACCTTTCTCATGACTGACTTTATCTACCGGTGAAAAGTGCACGAAAATTCGTTCAGTAGTTTATGAGTTTATCAGCATGAATGGGTCTGCTAGCCCCCAGTACTATCACACTCTTACGGAAAACCGACGTGAAGTAACAGTGCTTGCATTATTGCGTTTCGTTCGGTCAGTGAGAGCGCTGGAGGCCCACCTCCTCTCCCTATCCCTCCAAAAACAGGCTGGCATCGCGCGTACGACCCCCTTAGTGTTGCTAGTGTTTATGGATGGTGGTCATCACTTAACATCAGGTGACTCACCAGTTCGTTTGCCTTATATGATATAATAAATAAATAAATTTTAAAGTAATTTTTTTTACTAACAGTAGTTGAATATATTAAATTAAATTATAACAAAATAACCAATTTTTATATTCTTGTCTATCTCTTTGTTCCGGGTAATCTTTAGTACAGTTGGGTCTATTGTGACGTGGCTTTCACTGACAGATCGCTAATATTATAAAGAGTAGCTTAACTACTAGTCATCCTTAAAAATGTTCTGTTCTCGAGGAATAGGTAAAATCCACAGTACCACTAAGGAAACCGTGGACAACAGCTACTATTAAATACATTACTAACGAATGACGTCACCACGATTATCAGATTTCGTATAACAACAAGGATATGTGTTTAATTAGTCCGGGAGTTTCTTTGTCCGAACATTCTTTCGGCTTAAATACCTATGAAATTGCCGTTTCATACTGTAGTAATTGGCGACACTGCAATAAAACCGCATGTCAGAGGATTTACTTAGAAATGTAAGTTTACACAAGGCGCTTCAGCAATAAACATATGTTCCAATAAAACTAGACATTCACGTAGCTTATTGCGGTGATAAAAGAAAAGAGCGTTTTGCCAAAAGTGGAACGAATTGGCAATTACTCCCCTTTTATGTGTGTGAATAGATTGAATGGAATCGTTTTTTGTATTTTATCCTATGGGAAATTTTAGGCGAGGTCACTTTTGTAAAAAAAAATCGTAATCGCTTGTAGGAAAACCTATATCTGAAATTTAGCATGGATTTTTTTTTAATTGTAGCACAGCAAAGTGATTGCACTATGCCTGATGGTGAGCACAGTACAATCCAAAAACAATGGCGACTACCGAGAGATGCGTTATCCCGCGCCGGTCGCCGCTGTCATGCCTGCGTGAGCGAACAACCTCTGTCCGTGTCCAGAGGTGACCAGAGTTAATCATCTCACCGGTACTCGAGCCACGGCGAAAGTCATTCACTACTGGATATGCATGAGCTGATCCCGAATCGCGACGCGCAGAACGAATCACTATTACGGGCTTTTTCGCTACATGCATGGTGGTCGCGACCCAGTCGGGCTTTAAAACCCTACCGCCCCGCTGTAGCCATTGCCTCGTTCGTTACTCAGCAGGGTGCACCACGTGCAGGTGAGGTTGACTTGGGTGTCTCAAGCTTAAGATGTTATGCGACACCCCTTATTTTTCTATAACTTTGCAAATATATCCACATAATATCTATATAAAAAACTAGTTGATACCCGTAACTTCACCTACATTATTTACCTATATGTAAATAGGCAATGACAAAACAGATAAGTAATTTTTCATCCTCTGTTGTTCAATCTTTCTATTTTTGTTTAGTAGATATTGACGAGTGTTGTCAATAGAAAAATGGAAAAATATTGGTATTTTTTTCTCTTTAACTTGAACAGTAAATAATTTGTTGTCTATTTCGATCACTAGTTATCTTCACAACATATTTTATAAAAAAAATATTCAAAAGCTACTTACTTATACGATTTCTCTAGTCTTTTGTAAGATTTATAAAAATCTTAAAAGTCAAGAATCTAAGAAATAAAACTAATTAAAAGAAATGATCGAATTCACTCCAGTAGTCTGGTGAAGCTTGTTAAGAACTTGCTTGGTCAATAGCGTAGTCAGTTCGAAGAAAAAAAAAACACTCCAGTAGTTATTGTTGATGCACACACCACACGGAACAAAGGGATAAGTTGAAACGATATACCGAGTATGGGACCGGATCGGATATATGAGTACGGGACCGGAGTCGCCAAAATCAAACAAATAAAATATACTGCTGCAAAAGAAACATCTTGTCTACTAAAAAAAAATGTCAAGCTCTGGATAAAACGTTTTTCATGTCCTTCAAATTAAGTCCGAACATATAAATAGACTAGCTCTACCCGCAGCTCCGCACGCGTTTTTTTAAATCGTATTAAAGAATTATAGAATTGTGAGACTATGTACAATTACATAAACGCTCTTTAAAGATAATTGTAAGTACGACGCGCACGCTACTAAAAGTAACATGTAACGTGTACATTAGATATATAAATACAAAGAGCGTGCGAAATGAGGTTTGTCATCAGCAACACATATGGAACCATAACCAACCATATAACTACCTCAGTGCTCACTTACACTGTATAAGGAACTATTGAAACAATAACTAAAAATATTATTATAAAGATTTATATTTACATTACATTTAATATACATTGCCCTTATTATAATTAAGATTTAGTGACTATACAAAAAATAAACGCTTGTCTGTTCCGCAACAAATTGTATTATGGAACTCTTTACGTAATACTCTTATTAGGAAGACCTCTATATCATTAATGTTATTAATAATTATAATGTCGAATTGTAAACAATAAGCCGATAATTATTTCTGTCATTAAAAATAAAGAATGAGTTGAAATCTTGCTAAATTTCATGCAGACAAAGTCGCGGGTAACAGCTAGTCTAAAATAGAATAACCACAATTACTTTTTATTAGGTTCGTTATCTACCATTGAAAGTCCCGTGAAAATCGATGTAACCGTTTTGGTGATAGCACAGCGGGCGAAGCCACGGTTAACAGCTAGTATAAACTAAAATTGCTTAAATTACTTTTTATAAGATCAGCTATCTGCCAGTGAAAGTTATCTGGCGATCCATGGAATCGTTTTGAAGATAGCACTGCGGGCGAAGCCACGGTTAACAGCTAGTATAAACTAAAATTGCTTCAATTGCTTTTTATAATGTCCGCTATCTGCCGGTGAAAGTCCCGTAAAAACGGTCGAACCGTTTCCTTGATAGCACTGGCAAGTGGGGCCACGGTTAACATATAGTATAAATTAAAATTACTTAAGTTACTTATTATAAGGTCAGCTACCTGTCAGTGAAAGTGCCGTGGAAATCGGTCCAACCGTTTTGAAGATACCATTGCAGACGAAGCCGCGGTTAACAGATAGTCTAATTTAAAGTAACCCGCTGTAATTTTTTCTATCTGTCAGTGAAATTCCCGTCAAAATCGGTTCAGCCGTTTCGAAGATTACCCGGATCAAACAGACAGACAGACCGACAAAAATTTTCAAAATTGCATTTTTGTTATCAGAAGCGTGTATACTTTCATACTTCATCAGTGAAAATGGAAGTTAATTTTGATATTACATACAGACACTTCATTTTTATTATATGTATAGAAGAAGATAAGTAGACAATATTTTGAACCACATTTTTGTAATCAGCGGCTTAACAGGAGACAGATCTGCCAAAAATATTGGAAATAAATTAAATGTGCAAACAGATCTACACATTTATAATTATATATGTGGGTGTGTTTACGACCATACGGTAGATGTGAAAACTTATATATCTATACTTTACTATATAATATATAATAATGTGGTAAAGAGGTAAAGTTTGTGAGGTTGTAGGGTGTAGCCTTAGGAAGGTCGTTCACTGCCGAGCGTAGTTGCGGCCGTGCTCGGTAGCGAGGATGTGTGGAATGTTGTGGCCTACCTCCTCGCAGAAGGAGGCGGCGGAGAGGGTCCCTGAGCGGGACCCTCAAAGTGGCCGTCTCCGCCAACGGAGGACGGGCAGGAGGAGGCGTGAGTTTGACCACCTCCCACTGTAATCGGACCAGTAAAGATGGGTCGGAGGGCCCATCTTCTCATTGCACAGGTCCGGCGGACGGAGGAGACGGCCAGTGTGTACCCGGCTGTCTCCTTACAAGACGAGGCCCGGCGGCGGCGATTTCGCTGCTGGGCCAACCGCTAGGGCGGCATGATGAAGTCTATAGAGATCTCGTGCCGCCCGAACTATAGCGGCAGACGTATACCGTGGGGTTTTAGTCCGTGCGAGTCGGACATAACTCACCCTCTCAGCCGAGAGGGTGGTGTATACATAAGGCATTTCATCACGTTAAAAAAAAAATTACTGGTCAGATTTGAATAATCCTTTCCAGTGTGGTAGAGCTCATTTATCGATGTAGGCTACAGGTTATATATCATCACGTTAAAGATCGATATGACCGGATCACCAACGTAGAATGTTTGAAAATCGTTTTTTTTTCTTTCAAGGGTTTCCGCTGCGAATTAGTTAGCCCAAACTAACTATTCCACGCAGACGAAGTCGCGCACAGAAGCTAGTTTAAAATATAACACAAAAAGCATGCATAATATTATTGAATACGTAATAATGAAACTGTAACTATTGGAACGATGCATTCGCTTTCACGTTTCGCGTGACGTTTCACTCTCGTTCACTGTAATACACGAACAGATTATATCCATTGTGTTTACGAAAATAATTATTTTTTATACATACCGTAACAATATAAATAGACATTAAATAATTGTATAAAATTTGTCTTTAAAAATATCTTTATAAACAGATTCTACAGTAACAAAGTATAATGGACGTTATAAACACTGGCCGCTATATATGCAAAGTACAAAATGTCTGCTTACACGTGCTGAAAATTAGGCGGTGTCATGAAAGCCTCGAGGCAAATTACCGCTACCGCATCCCGGCCAACACAACGAGGTAGTTTTACGTAAAGTCATATGTTTTACAGACTATCTCACAACGGACTCGGCTACATTTTAAGCTAAACTTAGACTTGTATTCAACACAGAATTAATACAAATATTTTTGATGTGAAACTTGTTTAGCCGCATGTGGGTAAAATTTTTACAGATGTAACGTCACGCAGGTATGCAGCGGAAGTGACGTCATTTGCAGTAAACGCAGATTTTCATATATTTTTCAAGTCTCGGAAATCTAAAGTTTTAGATTTGTATAAATATAAAGAAGACTTATAAATTAGTTCGCCAAAGAAGTTTCACATCTAACATGTGTACTTTGTACGCACGCACATTTTTCATACAAATATGGCTACTATCTTCACATACTCGGGAGTCCATTAAGCGAAAAAAAAAATGGTTTGTCTGTAATGTTGGTTTACGCACGATAATTTTACGCGATAACGACTCGGACGCATCGGCCGATGCTGTGGAAGAGAGATAGATGCGTCACAAGCCGAACGCGCAAAACTATCGCTCGTTCGACGCTCTCGCTTGCACGCTCGATTTAGGCGGAACGTGACAATGAGTCACGCTTTTTCATGTGTGCAGGCGGCGTTCATCAATATATAAGATGTTATAATGTCAATAATGAAATTGCGTATTTTATGTAATGGAGGTTTTAGGCTCTGAGGGGAAGGGAACAGATTATTTCTTGAAGTTATAGAGGTTTCTACCTTATCTAGGTTCTACTGTATTACTATCGAGCCCGGTGGATGTTGTCCCGCCCTGATAACAATAAAAAACTTGATATATTATATACCTAAACCTTCCCCGTGAACCCCTTTTTTCACTATTTTTTTTATATCATAGAAGGCTAACGAACAGGCGGGTCACCTGATGTTAAGTGATTACCGCCGTCTATGGACACTAGCAACATCAGGAGATTCGCAAGTGCGTTGCCATCCTTTGTTGGATGTGGAGGGAAGAGGGCCTCCGGCGCTCTCACTGACCAAACGCCACGCATCAATGCAAGCACTGTTACGTCACGTCAGTGTTCTGTGAGAAAAATCGCAAGAAAATTAATCGGTAGTTTTAGAGTTTATCGCGAACAGACAGGCTGCGCGTTGTAAAAGACATCCGCGACATATTGTTACCAACCCTCCCGATGAAATAACGGCAGTGAACGATCAGTACCAGCCTGTATCTCCAAACAGAGCGTGCTCACGCCCACGCCCGCGTAACCACAGATCACGCCGCCGTGGTCTGGGGGTAAATTTCGCTCCCACACACCAGACTAGGCCCCCCTCGGCAGCAGCTCAAGCCTAGGTCCGTTCCCTCGGCGTGGAGCCCTTGAGTACGCTGCTCGCGCGATACAGTGACACAAAATCTTACATCACTGCGACAACATTACACATATCACCTCCACACACGTGCACGCATACACGCTTACACATGCAGGTGGAAGGGTTTTATTTTTTCCCCTTATCAAACTGAAATAGTTTAGAATATTATCCGATACGAAATATATATAAGGGTTGTTGAGGTATGTATGCTTGGTACACATATATGTTTCAACAACTCATATATGTATGAATAGTTAGCTTAGCTTAGGTTAGCTTACATAGGTCGCGTATTGCATGTATCAGGCAACAGCCAAAGCCGAGGTGTGCCGCGCACCCTTGAGCTAGTTGTCAAAATAAAATCGGTTGAGTGCCTTAAGCGCTCGCCTTAGTGGTCCGGTGAAGCTGTTAAGACCTTGCTTGGTCAATAACGTAGTCAGTTCGAAAAAAAAAAGCGATCAGACAGACAAACAGACGTAGCAGAGGACTTTGTTTTATAATATGTAATGATCAATATTTATATATTCTACAGTATTTACACATATAGGTTATACTAAATGAATATACTTTTAATCTTCCCTGTTACTATGTCTATCTCGATTACTCTTTATTAAAATTACATCAGTGCGAGTAGTACCGCGTATTACTCTATATAATGACGCCGGCAGCCTCGCGACCCGCGCTGCAGCCAACTTATTTGAATTTATGACAGCTTTGTTGCGAAGTGCTCGTTTAGTAAATTACATAAAAGCTATTGTAATATGACCTCGGCCACTGTTTCCTTTTATATTACGTAGATAATATAGTTGAAGTAAGAACTGTCGTTACAGTCTTTCCACTATTTAATTTTCTACTAAACTCGACATACCTTGTCTCCTTGGTATTTCAATTAATTCGTTTGTGATATATGTATTTGTTGTGATAATTGTTGATAATTGTATCTGTTAAATATTTTGGTTTATATACCTCTTCATTGCCTGCTATCTGTGCACATTCCAAACTGAGTTAAAAACAAATAATTCCGGTTTTTTGCAAATTTCCTGTATTTTTTTAATTCATTAAATTACTGCCGGGCCCAGCGGACACTGTCCCATTCTGACAATTTAAAAAACCTAGACGAATTATACACTACTCTACTCTATCTACTGGTGAAAACCACATGAAAATCCATTTAGCAGTTTTTGAGTTTATTGCGAATAGACAAACAGACAGACGCAGCAATGAACTTTGTTTTATACTATGCAATGAAGTAATTTTATTTGTAGGTGTGGTGTTCAATATATGTACCTAAAACTTCACAACGATATCTAGGCCGTATCAAGGTATAAAGTAAGACATTATTTGTAATACAACACTTCATAGACGTAAGCTGCGAAAACTATCATCAAGATGTAAAAACATTACCAAGTCAATAGCGTAGTCAGTTCGAAAGAAAAAGCCCCCAAATAATCGATTGTCCTCTTGTCTAGTAGTCGTTTCGTCATACAATCTAAAAATCACAGAAATATTGTAATATATTATATTAATTAAATAATCGTGATGCCGATTTGACGTCCAAGAATTAATAATTAAAGCCACGGAACATTGTCTCGTATATATGATACAGTTTCAAACCCATTCATAGCGGCTTGGAATTGGGCGTAAATCTCAATTACAACACTAGATATCTAAAACTGGGTGAGCGTTACACCGAACTGTAATATTGTACACAAATTTATTTACGCTCGCTTTTACACAATATTGGTTCATATGTGCACTTTTCATATTTGCATAGTTTTATATTCCAAGAAATTGAAATTTGCGTTACCGATAGAACTCTCTGTACCATCAAATATACCATCAGTAATAATTAATAAGAATAATTTACTAACAGATTCAATAGGCGAAAATAGCTATATAGTCAGTTTAGGAAGCTGTAAAAGTAGCCGTAGAAGTAGAATGGTATACAAGCGAATTCCCTACAATATTACAACCTACTAAAATATTTTGGCATTTCAAGAGCCTCAAAAAAGCTCCTTATTGAAGGGAATATCGAAATTGGATATGGTGGGATCTTACCTAATTTAGGAAAATTGGGCAATAAGTATGGGAGCAGTGGAGATGAACATCAATACATTTTTTTGAGACCTCTCAAGTATACACTATATTCGCAAATCCCTAGCATGGATCCTGCTATTGATTCCTGATGAATCTAAGAGCGGCCTGTGAAAAACTGGATATGCACAGGCTGATCTCGAAACGCGATCCGCAGAAGCGAATCACTATGACGGGCTTTTTCGCCATATACATGGTGGTTACGACCCAGTCAGGCTGTAAAACCCTACCACCCCACTTTCGCCTCGTTCATTATTCAGCAAGGTGCACCACGTGCAGGTGAGGTTGGCTTGGGTGTCTCAAGTCTTCGATGTTATTCGACACCCTTTACACCCCGAATTATGTCGTGCTATGTTATTTATAATGAAAGGATACAGCTGATCGAGTTTCTCGCCGGTTCTTCTCGATGACAGGATTGTTTTCCGAACCGGAGGTAGTTTAGACGTTCAATGGTGCCTTTTCAAATAAATGAAGAATTTTTTATATGATTTAGAGCTGTCTTATCTCATCGCATCTTTTTGTATACAATTAATTCGAAAGTCCTTATCATTGATTCTTGATAAATCTACGAGCGACGTATCTATTAGCAACGAGTCTGCTAGTATCGAATCTTTGAGTCACCGAGCTATTAGCCATCGAACCACCACAAATTGTAAAGTGTATTGTAAAGAGAAGTACAACAGAACGAATGTACAATATTGTAAATAGAGCTGTCGTACAAACACCTCTTTATTTCTGAGTAATTGTGTCCGCGACGTTATTCACGTGAAATGTCATGTAAAAAACAGGGATGAATAAAGTCATCTGAATGTATTAAGTCCGTTTACTTATCTATTTATCCTTCGTACTTAAATTGCGTCGTCATTAAAAGTACAATAAATTTTTATAGGCCGAACTGATTTTAATGAAACAAGGACTAAATGTTACTCCAAGATATGTTGCATACAAACAGACAGACAGACATTTTTATAATTGATTAATATATATATTGTTACTTATTCGTAGACACCTGCAACAATAATTTTTACAAATAATCTAAAAAGTATAGACATATTCCGTGTTATTACCAAAAAGTTAAATACGTATTGAATACTTGCTTTAAAAAAGTTTGCATACTTACGTATTAAGTGCACCGCACTTGGTGACGGTGGCTGCGGCAAGATCATTTTATCATATATTTTATCATTTGATAGAAGAGCAAACTGTCGAAAGTTCGGCGAGCGCGGTGCATTTAATATGTAAGTATGCAAACTTTTTTAAAGCAAGTTCCCCACGTAAAAAAAAAAAAGAAAAGATAAACAGATATCAGGCAACAGCTCAAATATCTGTTTAATTGAAACAGATATCAGGCAACAGTTCAGATCGGTGGCGGCCTTCACGCTCGCCGGCTCCCTGCCCTGGGAGCTGGAGGCAGGAGTTCTCGCCGCCGTGAACTCGTACACACCGTGGGGTTTTAGTCCGTGCGACTCGGACATAACCCACCCTCTCCTCCGCGTATCCATAAGGGATTTCTCCACGTTAAAAAAAAAAAAAGGCAACAGCTCAGATACCGCGCAGCACACGCTGTCTGAGTGTGCTGCGTGGGGGGAGCAGCGCCGCATTCTGGCGGCGTTGGTGGGAACGGACTTATCGCTGCCGAGCGTGGTTTCTGCGTTCGGTGTTTCGGCGTTTCGGTTTCTGCGAGAAGGTAATCTCGCAGATGGAGGAGGCGCAGAGGGTCCGCAAGGCAGACTGTCAAAGTGGTCCGGCACCCGCACGGTGAATCCATGGAATGCTAAGAAGTTCGTCTCTCTATAAGAGTTGTTGTGGTATGTATGCTTGGTACACATATATGTTTCAACGACTCATATATGTGTGAATAATTAACATAGCTTAGGTTAGCTCAGATAAGCGGATATCAGGTAACAGCCCAAACAATAACGGTCTGTCGGTACACCGTGGGGTTTTAGTCTGTGCGAGTCTGACATAACCCACCCTCTACCCCGGGAGGGTGGCGTATACATAAGGTATTTCCCCCTGTTAAAAAAAAAGGCAACAGCCCATTCCGCGCACCCTTGAGCTAGTTGTCAAATAAAATCGGCTGAGTGCCACAAGCGCTCGCCTTAGTAGTCCGGTGAAGCTGTTAAGACTTTGCTAGGTCAATAACGTAGTCAGTTCGAAAAAAAAAGTATTCAATAAGTGTTTAACTTTTTTGTAATAACACCCCTTAGGTGGTATATTCTTATTATATGTATAGGTTATGTGATGCAATAGTCAGTCTATTAAGAATAGAAAAAAAGTGCGTATGATTCAGTACCCGTAATATAAACTAAACCACTTCACTGAAAGTTAGCTTACTTTAGGTTAGCTCGGATAGGTCGCGAATTGCATGTATCAGGCAACAGCCCAAGCCGAGGTGTGCCGTGCACCCTTGAACTAGTTGTCAAAATAAAATCGGCTGAGTGCCTTAAGCGCTCGCCTTAGTAGTCCGGTGAAGCTGTTAAGATCTTGCTAGGTGAATAGCGTAATCAGATCGAAAAAAAAAACTTCACTGAAGTGTACTGTAGTGAACTTTAGCAAATAAACAATTATTAAACCCCACGTTCTCAAATAAATCTTATTGCTCGATCACATGTGTGCATACTGTCGCGCTCATCCACATCTCTGTTTTTCATTTACTCTCTTTGATCAAGCATCGTTTTTCCATTTTTTAACTTGTGAAACTTTGCATATGAATGTAATCCCATCGTTTCGAAAGATGGGATTTGTTTCAAGAAACATGTTCGAAACGGTGTAAAAGTAGCCATCTTGTACACAAGCTTTGTTTAGCCATTCCGATTGTTTGTCCGACGTAACATGCAGCAGTGTAATAATTGGGTTGATTCAGTACTCCGGTGTGAACGTATATCTGTTTCACATTGATATTACGGTATTCATTCTAGTATCTATGCTACATACTCACCTATATTATACTTATCTATATTTACTATAATAAACTTGTAACAAGGCCAAATCTGTACATTAAATATTTTTTGAAAATTATAATCGGTGTAGACTTCGATATAGAAGCCAAAAATAATCTTTTTACTATTTTTATCTGTCTGTCCCTGTGAACACGTATCACTATGAAAGTACTGAACCAATTTTGACGAAACTTGACACAGTGATAACTAATATTACAAGGTTACATTTAGAATACTTTTTGTCCCATAATACGCAAGTATAATGTATAATATATATAGTATAATATAGTAAGCCAGTTATGCTATATGTCTTGGTTGTTGACCGCAACGACAAAAGAAGTGAGATCTAAATGGATGCCAAGTTCAATGCTCACTTCTGAAAAGTATTTACAACATAAAATATGTTATAACAACTTAAAATATCATTTCTTCTTATAACTTAGGATAATATATTGAAGCCCAAGGTCTGGCTTGGCTGGCTGATATCAATAAAACATTTATTATTAAAAGCAAAAATCAATACTTTCAGAACCTATTTCAAATTTAATTGACTACGTTAAAATGGCTCAAGATCTCTAAGGGATGTCAGCAATTCAAAGAATAATATGGCACTTATACTCGCATCCAGCCCATGCCATAACAATTGAACTGGTCGTTGTCCCTTCTGATGACCTTTGAAATACACTTTCGACCAGCGAATGTCTCTCCGGGTAACACAAACAAAATTATACGGTCGGCAAATTGAAAAGAACGTTCAAACGAATCGATGTCGAGTGTTTGTCGACTGCAATATATAAATTTGTTAGCGAAATACAACTACCTCCCATTACTGTATACAGAAAGTCGGTAAAATAAAATAAAATTAAATCGGTTACACTTTATTACAATTATTTTCTAATTGTTATTAGCAATATTACATTTCCACTACATGAATTTTCAGTTTATGTTCTTCACACCTGTTATTCATTTTAAGCTCGCGATACTTTTTTTTCGAACTGACTACGCTATTGACCTAGCAAGGTCTTAACAGCTTCACCGGATTACGAAACTCACGACCCGTTCTGCTGTCACATGAGAGCAATAGAATAATATGGTGATATTATAAGTTTCTAAAGTTATAAACGATTGAGATGTTTGAAGTGCAAACTTCTTTATGCGCGTTAAGAGGTATTTCTTTGGCAGGTAATACATTTATAATTTCGCGTCACGACATTCTAGTAAGCATGACTGACCGTATTGCGCTTAAGCGGCTTACGTCAGACTAGCGACGCGTAGTATAGGGAGCTGTGTACATGTAATATTAAAATTTTGCGGTTCATGATACGTTCTATTGATTAATAGACTTTATAAAAAATTAATTAACACAATGTTAAAACCACACTAATGTTAATAATTTCAATAAAGTATACTGAAATTAAAAAATTGTCATTCACACTATAATTAATATGAGAATTCAAAAGAGAACATATTTATTTAATTGATTTGAGTTTTCACTTCTGTCGGCATTCATGACTGCATCGACTATTACTTATTATTTTGACAATCACAATTACGCCAATATAATATTTCGGTATGTTCACGAAATCATATTTTCTTATATCATAGTAGGCAACCATATATATATATATATACCATATATACCATTAAATCATACTGGTCACCTGATGTTAAGTGATCACCACCATCCATAGACTCTAGCAACACCAGAAGAGTCGCAAGTGCGTTGCCATCCTATATTTGGAGGGGCAATGGGGAAGGGACGAGGGAGAGGGGAGGTGTATTATCCGGTGCTCTCACTGACCGAACGAAACGCAACAATGCAAGCATTGTTACTTTACGTCGGTTTTCTATGAGAGGGTGGTACTACCCCGGACGAGCCGACCCATTCATGCCGAAACCAGTAATAACTTCAGCGTGGCTCTATTACTATACAAATATATGACATGAAAAAATAAACCAGATCGAGTTTCTTGCCGGTTCTTCTCGATGACTGGGCTGTTTTCCGAACCGGTGGTAGCTTTGACGTTCATAAGCGCCTTCTCAGGGCCTAAATTGAATAAAGGATATTTTGATTTTTGAATATTTTGCGGTTCATCATACGTTCTATTGATTAATAGACTTTATATAAATATACATAATTACTTAATTAATTAACACAATGTTTACACTATTGTTAATAATTTAAATTACAAATTCTGAAATTAAAACATTGTCAATAACACTATAATTAATATGAGAATTCAAAAGAGAACATATTTATTTCATTGTTTTGAGTTTTCACTTCTGTCGGCAGTCATGACTGCATCGACTATTACTTATTATTTTGACAATCACAAATACGCCAATATAATATTTCGGTATGTTCACGAAATCATTTTTTCTTATATCATAGTAGGCAAACGAACAGGTGGTCACCTGATGTTAAGTGATCACCACCGTCCATAGGCACTAGCAAGACCAGAAGAGTCGCAATTGCGTTGCCACCCTATGTTTGGAGGGGAAGGGACGAGGGAGAGGGGAGGTAGATTATCCGGTGCTCTCATTGACCGAACAAAACACAACAATGCAAGCATTGTTACTTTACGTCCGTTTTCTATGAGAGGGTGGTACTACCCCGGGCGAGCCGACACATTCATGCCTAAAACAAGTAATAGCTTCAGCGTGCCTCTTCCACCTCTGATTATTTAAACAACTATTCTATAGTAGTATATTTTCTTATCTGGTATACTCGTACGAAGCTAATGGATAGCTAGTAAAGCAATAAGAATAAATCTTCAACAAAAATAAGAACGAATTGAAATTCATGTAGTGGAAATGTAATATTGCTAATAACAATTAGAAAATAATTGTAATAAAGTGTAACCGATTTAATTTTATTTTATTTTACCGACTTTCTGTATACAGTAATGGGAGGTAGTTGTATTTCGCTAACAAATTTATACATTGCAGTCGACAAACACTCGTCATCGATTCGTTTGAACGTTCTTTTCAATTTTCCGACCGTATAATTTAGTTTGTGTAAAGTCGGTAAAATAAAATAAAATTAAATCGGTTACACTTTATTACAATTATTTTCTAATTGTTATTAGCAATATTACATTTCCACTACATGAATTTTCAGTTTATGTTCTTCACACCTGTTATTCATTTTAAGCTCGCGATACTTTTTTTTCGAACTGACTACGCTATTGACCTAGCAAGGTCTTAACAGCTTCACCGGATTACGAAACTCACGACCCGTTCTGCTGTCACATGAGAGCAATAGAATAATATGGTGATATTATAAGTTTCTAAAGTTATAAACGATTGAGATGTTTGAAGTGCAAACTTCTTTATGCGCGTTAAGAGGTATTTCTTTGGCAGGTAATACATTTATAATTTCGCGTCACGACATTCTAGTAAGCATGACTGACCGTATTGCGCTTAAGCGGCTTACGTCAGACTAGCGACGCGTAGTATAGGGAGCTGTGTACATGTAATATTAAAATTTTGCGGTTCATGATACGTTCTATTGATTAATAGACTTTATAAAAAATTAATTAACACAATGTTAAAACCACACTAATGTTAATAATTTCAATAAAGTATACTGAAATTAAAAAATTGTCATTCACACTATAATTAATATGAGAATTCAAAAGAGAACATATTTATTTAATTGATTTGAGTTTTCACTTCTGTCGGCATTCATGACTGCATCGACTATTACTTATTATTTTGACAATCACAATTACGCCAATATAATATTTCGGTATGTTCACGAAATCATATTTTCTTATATCATAGTAGGCAACCATATATATATATATATACCATATATACCATTAAATCATTGGCAACGCACTTGCGACTCTTCTGGTGTTGCTAGAGTCTATGGATGGTGGTGATCACTTAACATCAGGTGACCAGTATGATTTAATGGTATATATGGTATATATATATATATATGGTTGCCTATTTTTTTTTATAGTAGCACGGCATAATGACTGCCATGTGCCTGATGGTAAGCACAATACAATCCAAAAACAATGGCGACCACCGAGTGACACACTATCCATCGCCGGTCGCCACT
>MU159340.1:44789-56118 GCA_015888305.1 Antheraea pernyi | reverse complement strand
GTAAAGTCACTCACCGACAGATACTTTGATAAAGCCGAGAACCATCCTAGCTCGTTAGTGGTATCCGCCGCAAACTACAGAATCGTACCGGACGTACCGCGTTATAAAAGACGACCGCGTCACATTTTTACCGATCCTCCCGACGATATAACGGCAGCGAACGATCAGTACCAGCCTGTCTCTCAAAACAGAGCGTGTTCACGCCCACGCCCGCGTAACCACAGATTACGCCGCCGTGGTCTGGGGATAAACTTCGCTCCCGCACACCAGAGTAGGCCCCCTTCGGCAGCGGCTCAAGCCTAGGTTCGTTCCCTCGGCAGGGAGCCCTTGAGTACGCTGCTCGCACGATACAGTGACACATCAATACATCACTGCAACAACACTACACACATCACCTCCACACACGTGCACGCTCACACGCTTACACGAACTGTAATAGTTTAGAATCTTTTCCGACACAAAATACACATGGGAGTTATTGAGATATGTATGCTTGGTACACATATATGTTTCAACAACTCATATATGTATAAATAGTTTAGCTTAACTTAGGTTAGCTCAGATAGGTCGCGAATTGCATGAAACAGGCAACAGCCAAGCCGAGGTGTACCGTGCACCCTTGAGCTGATTGCCCAAATAAAATCGGCTGAGTGCCTTAAGCGCTCGCCTTAGTAGTCCGGTGAAGCTGTTAAGACCTTGCTAGGCCAATAGCGTGGTCAGTCCAAGAAAAAAAAATCATTGTTTTTCCAAGGTTTTTCTTGGAGGCCTCAAGTCCGAATGAGGCCTTTTATTAGGAGCTTACTTCAGAGATGGATTGATTGGATGACATACAAGTAAGTACAAAGTATCTCGGTCTTCTTACTGACGGGCCAAACTACCTACTGTACTTACTTCGACTTAGTATATTATTCACAAACTTGTCGGTCGATGAATGTCTCTTAACATTATTAATCACTGCTTAAAGATATTAATGTAGTTTGTACAAGTTGTTTGATTTATTATAAGTACACTTTAATCTCAGATAATACTAATTTATTCATGTTATTATAATAATTTATTCATATTATTAAAATTAATATTATCTATACTAATATTATAAAGTTGGAGGGTTTTTTGGTTGAAGGCGCTAATCTCAGGAACTACTGATCCGATTTGAAAAATACTTTCAGTGTTAGATAACTTATTTATCAAAGAAGGCTTTATATCATTGGTGGGGCAGGCGTGTAAATAGCCGTGATTCACCATGCGGTTTGAAAAAACTTATTATGTCCGAACACGGGGATGCGTGTCAGACTAATTTAGTTTGTACTCTGAGTATTGAAAGTATGTGATCGATACTGGGAGATATGTACAGCACTTTCGCTTACCAAAATTGCTGGATGCGGCTGCCTGGTCCTCGCACGTCCACGGATCACAAGTGTCACAGGGGTGATGGCCACCAGATCGTTCACACACGATTGATATACACTTAGTCGATACTGCGGTGAAAAGAATTGCACTGCGGATTACACTTAATATTTATATAGCGGGTCGTGTCCTTTTCAAGAAAATGTCGCGATGCGGAGTATCTCAGAGCGGAGTAAGGAGCGGAGTATCTCAGAGCGGAGTAAGAAGCGAAGTATCTCAGAGCGGAGTACTGCACTTCTGTCAAAAGACAAAAAACCCCCGTATCGACACAACTTATCATTGCCAAACTAAATGGCGGGACATTCGCCTCACCAATCATCTTCATCACGCTAAGACCAATGGGAGCGGATCACCAATGAAGAATGTTTCAAGATCATTTTTTTCCCTAATGAAAGCTTTCGCAGCGTGTTAGCTTTAGCCCAAAGTAACTATTCCACGTGTACGAAGTCGTGAACAGAAGTTAGTATAGTAATATGATTTCGGCTATAATGGTAATATGTACAATAAAATGTAGTGTCCGTCGTTTGTCAGCTAACCAACCTAACTTTGAAAGGATCTTAACTGGTAAGTAGTGAATTTTTCAGTATATTTATCCATCTCATATTATACTTTTTTTATCTATGGCACATATTAGACTATTTCAAAAATATTGATTTTTAAAATATCCTGTCTATATTGTTTAGGATACAGAAAAATTTAATATGTTGAAGCGGCAGCTCCTGCTTTTAATATTAAAGGGCGCTTTATCGCGATTTTCCATTTCTCCTTCGATTAACATAGAATTTATTTTTCATCTTTTGGATATTGTAAAATGTAAATTCGGCGTATAATACCAGAGCATATTCTTCAAAGAAATATATTTACCTTAAGATTTTGATATATCAATTCCTTTAATAGTTTATTCAAGGTTAAAGTTGAAATGACCAGGTATTTTTATATATTTTTTTTACTTTTTTGGCTTTTATCGGACTCATTGAAAAAAAAATATCACGCATGTTGCTTAGATTTTTTTGATGTGTGTATTAAAAAAACTGTTTTTGATCTTAGTGAGACTGTTACATGGAATGACCAGTCTGTTGCTGTTTCTAGAATTTAAATTATTTTGGACATTTAGCAGACCTTGAAATTACCACGACTTTCTGACTTGTCTATATCAGGACTAACAAATATTGGTAACTTTAATATTATACCCATGCAACACTTCAAGGGAGTGAATAGTGAATTGTATCAAATTGCGATTAACTTCTCTCTGCCTTTGTATTGCCAATTCTAATTGACCTCAGTGCGAAACCAAATTTGAAATGTATCCTTTTCTATACCCCTAATAATATGTATGCAAATTTCATGTCGATGAGTTAAGTAATTAAAGCGCGAAAGCAAACGAATATTTACCTTTATAATATTAAATAAGAGTTGGCATACTTATCATAAAATTATGAAGAAAAAAATTGGGTGTGGCTGTGACATGGACACGGCCGTTTGTTGTACGTTAATACGTTTCGTAACGGATGATATTTTCTATATAAATTATTAGTATTTATGTATTCATACTCATAAGAAGTCCTCCGGGTGGGTTCCCATGTTTTGTTTATGATGGTAACTGCAGATTTACTGGCTCCGTTGTTGATCCGCTCGACCGCATTCACTTTTTTACGTTACCGGCACTTCTAACTCGCTCATATGGTGTTTTATTGGTACCATTCGATTGGTTTTGAAATGCTCTTTCTAACCATATTAATGTATTTGGTTTAGGCTTTTCAATGTGTATAGGCCGACATGATATATTTTTTGATATACATTTTTTATTTTAACACCTTATTATATACACAGTCACGATTTCACAACAATGTTTTATATATAATCGATAAACTTTGACAAGAGCTGGCGATTGAAAGTTAAACAGACGTGGTAGCTTTACCAAGTCGAAAGTTATATTAAATGGAAATCTCAAAACGCAGTAGAATGACCTCAAAATGGCGGCGTTTTCCCCCATGCGATGTGTTACAGTCCTTACTTATCGTAATAAATTCTTTGATCCTTTAGCTATCCATTAGTATAATTTAAATTTAGATGTAGAGAATAGATTCGAAACTACATTGCTAAACTGGTATCTTCCGATTTTGTGAATTGCCCCTGTATGGTTGCCAACTTAAAGACGTATTCACGTCAAAATATTAAATGTGCAGACAGCAGTACAAATTTATTAATAATGTTATTATTACAGTTACAAAACTGTACTTGTCAAGTCCTATCGTATACCTTTGAATGAGACGAATACAAAAGAATTAGGATATACAATGAAATTCAGATCTCAAATTGTCGAAACATCAAGGCAAGTTGGTGCTGACGTTGAGTTATGCTTATTGTAACGTGGCGTAAGACATAGACGAATGCGAATTTCATTTTTCTATTACAGTGTCACTTTTTTGTTACATGGAGAGAATCAGTATTGAAGATCCACCGTCCACTGGATAGCAACCAGTGGCATATCCAGGTTCATATCAGTTATCTTCATGCTGTTTTTTCATTACCCTTTAATAGGAGAGCGAGAGCTGCTTTAGTATTCGATTCATCTAATGGCACATGACAGCCCATGTTTGGGGGTTACCTTCTGTGGTACAAGGCTGATAGAGTTAATTTCGGATGGAAAGATGAAAGGCGCGCCTCGTCTCAGAACTGTGAAACCGTTTTTGTTATTTTATTTTATAGATTTGCTCATAATGTTGTTTGTCTTATCCAGTGCAAAATAATGAGTTGACTTGAGATAACACGTCAAGTATGCGCCCCTTCGAAGGTCTGTGAAAGCGTCTTGTTATTGTATCATAGATTTGTTCAAACATGTGGTCTTATCCATTGTTAAGTGATAATTTGACTTAAGATTTTGCACTGGTAGAAAACTGGGTGGCTTTTAAACTATATAATGGTTATATCATGATATTTTCCTTCAACGGAAGCTCAATTTTCATGGAAGCCAAATCTATATCTATTGATGTGATATTCAATTATGCTGATGTTAAAACAAAATTGTCGGAGAAGTATTATCTTTTACCGTAGGTTGATGCCATTTAAAATATTAGTTAATATAAAAATTTTCTGATATATTGTTGCTAAAATCATTACACATTTCATGCGTAATCCATTGGTTTTTATCATTTAATTGTAATTGTAAAATATGATAGTGTGTTTCGATGTTAGGGTCATTATGTAATAAACAAAAGTATACTCGGTAATTCAGGAAAAACCAATTAACACTCTGTAAGATCTGTGACTATTTATCCGAGCAGAGTTTCGCCTTGCAATAATTTCGACATTGAAATATGTCCGATTAACGACATCTTGCCTTTTATAAGTCGAACTCTCTAATAGGTGGCGCTAGTGTTAATGTTCCGGTCGTCTCTCGGATGTGTTGTAGCGGTACCGATAGATGAGTTTTAATTTATAAAAATATTATAAATGCAATAATAAATCATTTAAAAAAATTACAAGTTATACTTCTTTTGCGGAACAAAATAAAAATTCTTTAAAAAATTTTATCATTCGCCTTATTCTACGTTTGTAGAAAAAATGACACTAACAATAGAAACAAGGTATTTAATACATTGAAAGTTTTAATACAAAGAAATACAAACAACAAATACAAAGAAATAAAATGTTGATTATAGCTAACTCCAGGGTGTCGGTTTTTCGTGACGGTGTGCGCGCGCATTGTAAAAATTTACTCTTATCATTTTTCCCTAACGTGCCAAAAGAAGCATAACTTCAATTAATTACAAAAATATAAATCATTACAATTATGACTAAGGGTTTATGTTTTATTTATCCTAGGTAATATATGCCGCGGGGATTACTATTGACGGATTTCTATTGACCTGTTCTAGAATATGATTGGCTCGTGGTATCAGTATCTAGATTATTTATTAGTGACTGTTGGCTTTCTCTTCCTGTTTGTTGGGCTGTTAATATCTACAGACATAACTTCAATTAATTACAAAAATATAAATAATTACAATTATGACTAAGAGTTTATGTTTTATTTGTCCTAGGTATATATGCCGCGGGGATTGCTATTGACGGACTTTTATTGCCCTGTTCTGAAATATGATTGGCTCGTGGTATCAGCTAATCATAAGTATCTAGATTATTTATTATTG
This sequence comes from Antheraea pernyi, assembly GCA_015888305.1. Classification (NCBI taxonomy): domain Eukaryota; kingdom Metazoa; phylum Arthropoda; class Insecta; order Lepidoptera; family Saturniidae; genus Antheraea; species Antheraea pernyi. The sequence goes on along the minus strand of MU159340.1, from coordinate 50,560 downwards.
ACTGTCGGCTTTGACTGAATGCTTCAACTAGGCACTGGGAATTCTCTTCCGGTTCGTTGGACTGTTAATATCTACGGCTAATTCGTAACTATATTTAGTATACCATACTTGATTGGTCTTGGTTGATTGATCCATTAAAATATAAAGATGACGTCACTATGAATGCCCTCATACTTTTATATGTGGTTCATCGTCTTTGCCCCGACATAGATAACACAATTTTGACTTACCTACCAATATGTTGTAAAAAGATTTGATTATTAAGTGTATAATAGGTACATTAAAAATACTTGTTTGATTTTAAGCATTCATATAACAATTTTTTTTTATTAAATAAATTGACGCGAGCGCGGCCATAACTAAAAACTAGTGTCAAATAAAAGTGTCAACGAATAAATTGTACAGAATTGTGACTATTATCATGTCCCTTCCCTTGTGAGTTACGAATAAAAAGTCACATATTAGGTTTGGATTTATCTAGGCACGCTTGTAGAAAGGAATAAAATCGAATCTCGCTTATCCATTGACTTGGACCACTATTCGAGGCGTGGCGTCGGAAACGGTTCCCTTACCAGAAGCGTCTTTTAAAGTGTCAGATTGTTTCTATCGACTTTAAGGACTGCATCTGTTATTTTCATTGTGATACGGACTTTTACTTTTCTTCCTTCTCTCTCTATACATTTTTCTTGGACTCTTCTTTGGGTTTCTGTAGATTACCTTAATTTAAAAAAAAGACGACGTAGGTATAAGGGCTGAAAACTCATAACAATTGAATAATTTCACTTTTGAATTTTCATATCTGTTATAGTATGAATTATTTAATTATCATAATTTGTAAATTGAAATTATTATCCTTAGTATGGTTTTTACATTTATTGATACGAGTGCAAAGACAGTGTTTACCTTTGGGTGTTTTAAGTTTGAAATGTTGAGTGTATAGTTGTTCACTATTTTATTAACGAACTAGCTGATCTAGCCACGCTTTGCTGTGCTTTAATTATTATATACTAAATTAAAATTATCATAAAATATTTGGTATTATAGAGTAGCATGGTGCACGTGTTCTGTTAATCTATTTACTACGTAACCTCGCTTTTTCTCTATCAAGTTTTTAGGCAGACTCGCTACTCTATAATACCAAATATTTTATGATAATTTTAATTTAGTATATAATAATTAAAGCACAGCAAAGCGTGGCTAGATCAGCTAGTTCGTTAATAAAATAGTGAACAACTATACACTCAACATTTCAAACTTAAAACACCCAAAGGTAAACACTGTCTTTGCACTCGTATCAATAAATGTAAAAACCATACTAAGGATAATAATTTCAATTTACAAATTATGATAATTAAATAATTCATACTATAACAGATATGAAAATTCAAAAGTGAAATTATTCAATTGGGGTGGTACTACCCCGGACGAGCCGATCCATTTGTGTTGAAACCAATAATAGTTTCAACATGGCTCTATCACATCTTCTACTATTCCATACACTTCACAGTTTGGTGTAGGCGATTTTTTAACCGACTTCAAAAAAAGGAGGAGGTTATCAATTCGTATGTATTTTTTTTTTTTTTATGTTTGTTACCTCATAACTTTGGACTGGGTGAACCGATTTTGATTATTTTTTTTTATTTGAAAGCCGGTGCTTCCCATGTGGTCCCATTTTAATTTGGTCCAGTTCCGACAACGGCATCCAGTGCAAAACCGTATAAGTTTTAAATTTGCATTAAGTATGTACACGACAAATAGACGAATAACTCAATATCACCAGATTATGGTTTGCATGCTATATTGGCGTTTTTTTTCAGGATTCGTGGTTTCAGATTCTACACAGTAATAATATAATGTTAGATATAATAAACTATTATAAAAATACAAAATATGAAAACTATAATAGAAAAATAGATGCAAATAAAAAAAAATCAAATTTAAATTAAATAGAATTTTCAAATCTATTATAGTGTGAATTATTTAATTATCATAATTTGTAAATTGAAATTATTTTCCTTAGTATGGTTTTTACATTTATTGATACAAGTGCAAAGACAGACCTTTGGGTGTTGTTATTTAGGAATTTTGAGTATATAGTTGTTCACTATTTTATTAACGAACTAGCTGATCCATTCTTATTACATGCTAAATTAAAATTATCATAAAGTATTTGGTATTATGGAGTAGTGAGTCTGCCTAAAAACTTGATAGAGAAAAAGCGAGGTTACGTAGTAAATAGATTAACAGAACACGTGCACCATAAAATAAACTGGAGTTGTAAAACAAATTCAAAATTAAAAGATTTTTTTTTTATGTCATCATAGGTGGCAAGCGAACAGGTGGGTCACCTGATGTTAAGTGATCACCACAGTCCATGGACACTAACAAGACCAGAAGAGCTGCAAGTGCGTTGTCACCCTTTAGGGGGAAGGGTTAGGGAGAGGAGGTGGGCCTCCAGCGCTCTCACTGACCGAACGAAACACAACAATGCAAGTACTGTTACTTCACGTCGGTTTTCTATGGGAGGTTGGTACTACCCCGAACGAGCCGATCCATTTGTGCTGAAACCAATAATAGTTTCAGCATGGCTCTATCACATCTTTTACTATTCCACACACTTCACAGTTTGGTGTAGGCGATTTTTTTTATTAAATATTTGTATTTGTTGAATGGAATGTGTCCGGATCTTACCCAAATTATATATATATGCCAACTTTCGTTGAGCAGTTTCGGAATATTTTTTTTTATTTAATCGTATGGCTAGTTTCGGAATACATTGTAGACAAACATTGTGACATAGGATTTTTATGTATTTCGATTATTAAGATAAGTAAATTGTGTAGGGTAGGAGTAACCACTACACACGGAAGGCGCGAGTGAGCGACACGGATATCGCGTAGGCGTTGGGTGTCTCTGACTAACAGATTTTGTAGTATAATTTTAAAATACTTTGTATTTTTCCTTACAAATATAATAAAAGCGAATGTGAAGATGTTTATTTGTATATATATTTCTTATGCTTACACACCGACACACATTTGAAAAGTATTACACTAATCACGTATAGAGTCGATGCAGTCAGGAATGGCAATAAATATCGTCTAAAAATGATATGATGTGGATAATGATATGGTAAGTATATACCATGCTCAAGTTAAATGTGATAACGGACATTAATTCTCACAAATTAAAATAATAAAGCCAACAAAGATAATCTTGTCAGTGCGCCAAAACTACAGAGAATTTAACTTCTCGTCGTATAAGCCCTGCGCCGGGTCCGTGGCAAATGTGTTTAAATTTTTACACCGTCCAGCAAGTTTTATGGCGGAAAGTTTCGTTGCGAAATTTGTTGGCGGGAACTTTAATTCATTAGCGGCCCGACAGATGGCGCTGCGGGAAAATTGAACGTCCCCGTTTTACGGGGTCTTTGTAGTCATATTAAAGAAACTTTTTGTGCATCAACCGTGCCGGTTTGCGCTTTGTAAAGTATAAGAGAATTACGTTACTTATGTGAAAGGCGCTAGTCATATTGAAGTACCTTTTTTGTAATACGATGATGGCAAACAAGCATGTGAGTCGCCTGATGTTAAGCAGTCACCGCAGCCTATGGACGCTTTCAAACTTCAGAGGTGTCACATGCGCGTTGCCGACCCTTGTACTTATGTGAAATGGCATGATTTGTGATAAAATCGGCTTGTACTTGTCGTAACGTATGGCGCTAGTGTCGATGTATATTTATAATATGGTGGCGCTAATATCAATGTTCCGGTCGTGTTGTAGTCTCGTCTCTTGAATGTAATGCAGCGGCACCGGAGGAGGGTGCTAACAAAAGGTTGCGAATCAGAATTTCAAAGGCAATCTCGTAAGAAGTCTTACTTTAAAACTTTCACTTAAAGAATACAAGAGAAATAAAAACCCCCTTTTTAAAGTCGTCTAAAAATGATATGATGTGGATAATGATATGGTAAGTATATACCATGCTCAAGTTAAATGTGATAACGGACATTAATTCTCACAAATTAAAATAATAAAGCCAACAAAGATAATCTTGTCAGTGCGCCAAAACTACAGAGAATTTAACTTCTCGTCGTATAAGCCCTGCGCCGGGTCCGTGGCAAATGTGTTTAAATTTTTACACCGTCCAGCAAGTTTTATGGCGGAAAGTTTTGTTGCGAAATTTGTTGGCGGGAACTTTAATTCATTAGCGGCCCGACAGATGGCGCTGCGGGAAAATTGAACGTCCCCGTTTTACGGGGCCTTTGTAGTCATATTAAAGAAACTTTTTGTGCATCAACCGTGCCAGTTTGCGCTTATGTGAAAGGCGCTAGTAATATTAAAGTACTTTTTTGTGATGATGATGTCCTCCTTGACGTGTCCGTCAACAGCGAACCTTGTTAATTTCGTGAATGAGAGCGAATGTGACTCGCGAAACCAGATTTTGTTTTAAAGGTACGGTTACAAGGCGCACAGTGTAACTGACCGAAGCAATTTAGGGCGTAAAAATACTTAATATGGTGGCGCTAGTATCAATGTGTATCTCTAATATGATGGCGCTAGTGTCGATGTATATTTATAATATGGTGGCGCTAATATCAATGTTCCGGTCGTGTTGTAGTCTCGTCTCTTGAATGTAATGCAGCGGCACCGGAGGAGGGTGCTAACAAAAGGTTGCGAATCAGAATTTCAAAGGCAATCTCGTAAGAAGTCTTACTTTAAAACTTTCACTTAAAAAATACAAGAGAAATAAAAACTCCCTTTTTAAAGTCATCTAAAAATGATATGATATGGATAATGATATGGTAAGCATATACCATGCTCAAGTTAAATGTGATAACGGGCATTAATTCTCACAAATTAAAATAATAAAGCCAACAAAGATAATCTTGTCAGTGCGCCAAAACTACAGAGAATTTAACTTCTCGTCGTATAAGCCCTGCGCCGGGTCCGTAGCAAATGTGTTTAAATTTTTACACCGTCCAGCAAGTTTTATGGCGGAAAGTTTTGTTGCGAAATTTGTTGGCGGGAACTTTAATTCATTAGCGGCCCGACAGATGGCGCTGCGGGAAAATTGAACGTCCCCGTTTTACGGGGCCTTTGTAGTCATATTAAAGAAACTTTTTGTGCATCAACCGTGCCAGTTTGCGCTTATGTGAAAGGCGCTAGTAATATTAAAGTACTTTTTCGCTCTCATTCACGAAATTAACAAGGTTCGCTGTTGACGGACACGTCAAGGAGGACATCATCATCACAAAAAAGTACTTTAATATTACTAGCGCCTTTCACATAAGCGCAAACTGGACTTACACATGAAAAGAGATACACTAGATTTTAGGTTTTTCTTTCTGTAATGATTTTTACATTTTTTTACTGTACAATTAGACATATTTACTGCGTATAATAATATTTTAGCGGAGACGTTCATTGTCGGAGCTACGCGAACAGACTGATCGTGCTTACGGGAGTCGGGAAGGACATACATGAAAAATTCATGTATGAGTGGTAAGGCAGGCACGACGCTTATGCGACTTCTATTGTAAGTGTAAGCGGTTTCATAATTCTATGCCTAAATTAGTACATGGATGAGAAATATAAAATGGAACGTATTTATTAGATCTCGGAAGCTTATATCAGTAACAATGTTACTAATTACTATGAACTATTTCTTCTATACGTCAATTGACTTAATAAAACATAAGACATTGCATATGTATATGTAATTATGCCATAACATATTATTATGAGAACGGCGTACTCACGTGCCCTCAATGTGC
>MU159340.1:23976-36130 GCA_015888305.1 Antheraea pernyi | reverse complement strand
TTCCATATTCATTAATTGCAAGGTTGCATCATCTATTGTGGTGTGAGATTTTAATCTCATTTGCAAAGTTTTCCACTTTTCGAAATTTTCTAAATGATCACATGAAGTTACATGGTCCAATACTTCAGGATTTAGTTTCCACCACTTCTGAAATCCAGTTGTAAATGTTGTTTGTATGTTACTGACAGCAAATATACGACAGCAAAAACAGTACAGGTTATTTGATATAGGAGAAAATACCATCCATGATCGTATAATTTTTTCACCACTAGGCATCTAGGTATTATAAAACCATTCCTGTGTAAGATGACGAGAATCACCTTTAATCTTTGAACCATGACGAGATACAGTAGGAAACGGTCCTTCTTTGTTCTGGAAATGTTCACTGCCCTTTTTTATTATGTCAATGCGAACATTATCAGGTACCGCCAAACTCCAATGTGAAACATCTCTCACTGTTTCTTCGAAGCTAATACTATCTCTGAAAGTAGCATTAACGGCGTCATTTACTGCACATCCACGGTGTATCTCCAGAAAATAAACAATATGCTGTGTATAACTCATAATCTTCTTGATATGACTTTGGTTTGTTTACAACTCTTCCAGACCTTGTAACATATTTTAATGTTATTATCTCAGTTTCTTTACCATCTACACTTTCATTTTCAGAATCTTCATAATTATCATCATCTTCATACTTCTAGTTTTTGTCTTTTATTTCTATTCTTTTTTCAGGTATATTTTTATAATTTTGAACTGATTTTCTTATATTTTGACTATCTTCTATGTCTGTACCTTCTTCTTCATTTTCATAATAGTATCTTTGACTATTTTCTTCTTGATTATTTATTTCTTTATATTTTGTTTGTCTTTCATCCATTTTTACACCTCTGGAAGTCACAGTCTTGTTGTCTTCACTATGGCATAAATGGTAATATAAAAAAGGAACTTAAGTAAAAACTTGTGTGTTTTTTTTATACGATATATAATGTCATACTTAGATACATTTCGATAAAGTTTTGCAGATTTTTGTGTTACACATCTAATGTATATGACTTGAATATGATAACTATAGTTTTTTTTTTACCAAGAAATATCATATTAAAGTAGATCCCAGGGTCATCACTAGTTATCATATTCAAGTCATATACATTAGATGTGTAACACAAAAATCTGCAAAACTTTATCGAAATGTATCTAAGTATGACATTATATATCGTATAAAAAAAAAGGGTTAGGGGAGGGAAAGGGAGAGGAGAGAGGAGAGGGGAGGGGAGGTGGGTCTCCGGCGCTCTCACTGACCGAACGAAACGCAACAATGCAAGCACTGTTACTTAACGTCGGTTTTCTGTGAGAGGGTGGTACTACCCCGGGCGAGCCGACCCATTCGTGCTGAAACCAGTAATAGGTCGATATGACATTGCAATAATCCGAAAAAAAAGTTAAAAAAAATTAAGTAAAAAATGAAAAATAAATAATTGTTTAAAAAAACACGCTTTCATAAAAAATCCAACTAAAAAACCGAAAATAAAACTTAATAAACTTGGATTAAGAATAATGTAAATTAGAAATAAATGTATTTTGTAACAAGTGACAAAACAATGATAAAATGATATCTGGAGGTTCAGATATCAGTATTTTTATATTTTTTTTATGAAAGCGTGGTTTTTTAGTTTTTTTAAACTATTATTTATTTTACATTGTATTCCCAATTTTTTGTAATAAATATTATGAGCGATTTTAACAATTATTGATTATTAAAAACAGAACTGGCCTATTTAGATATAAACTGTTAAGAATAAATTCTAACAATTAGTCACTCGTTAAATAACGAGTTCGAGTTCGGACAGAGCTATCGGATGTTATGACGGCCACCGAATGAGATCGTCTCTCTGGAAGGTTGTAATACGTGATTGTTGTTGTATTACGCGAGTTCTTTCCAATTTACATTCTTATTTGTATGTCTCTAGGTTTATATGAATTATTGTGTTCCTTGAGTTATTTAATTGTTTATGTGAGTTCTCGTGTTAAGATATGTAATTGTGTTATTTTTTATATAAATCCATTTCTGGTATTCTAATATCGTTGCTATATTTCTGGTATTTCTAATAGTATAATTAACAATTAGCAGCAACAAAAGCAAAGCAGCTGTTTACGAAAGAATGTCTTTCTTAAAAATTTTGTTACAAATAATTATTATAAATTATTCGTGTTAATTAATTGTACAATCCGAGTCCCTCGTACACTGATAACATCCTAAATTGCGAATGTAAGTTTGTATCAATTATTGAATCAATCATCATGAAAATTGGATACACGTAGTCGGGAGTACAGGAATGGACTTAGCTACTTCTTACCGAAAAAAAAAGGATTGTTTAGAAGGATAGGTTAAATATACATTAATAGTTAATTGTTATACTAGTTATAGTTAATAGTTAAATGAAATCATAAAAATAAATATATAAAATAATAATTAATAAATAATAACAAAAAAAAACTCCCAAGATACGATACGATACGATTCACAGATAAGATTTTTACTTACACAATAAATAAAACGATAGCAAAAACAAAGGTACGGACGGTGCAGAAAAGAAGAAGAAAAAGAAAAAAATATACATTGAAGCGAGTGAAGCCGCGAGCTAAATAAAGTTCACAAGACATAATTAACTACAAATGTATTTTGTTCAAACGATAGGCGAACGTATAATTCTCTTATATACGCTTTGATTATCTTTATTAAGGAAGACAATGCTTTTAGATTTATTACGATAATTAGCATATTCGCACGTATAGATCGTAGAGAATTAATTACATATGATTTTTTTTAATAACTTTGGCATTTTGTTTAAAATCGAATACATCATAACGGTCACTATTCTAAAAACCATCTTGGTTCCTTCCATACGAAGGTCAAGGATTGGTTTTGTGAAACAAATGAGTGGATTTTGCAATATAATATTAGTTTTATATCGTTGTTAATTAAACCAATATCGAATTTTATACACGTGAATAATTTTTTTTTTTTCGAACTGACTACGCTATTGACCAACCAAGGTGTTAACAGCTTCACCGGACTACTAAGGCGAGCGCTTAAGGCACTCAGCCGACTTTACTTTGACAACTAGCTCAAGGGTGCGCGGCACACCTCGGCTCTGGCTGTTGCCTGATACATGCAATTCGCGACCTATCTGAGCTAACCTAAGCTAAACTAACTATTCATACATATATGAGTTGTTGAAACATATATGTGTACCAAGCATACATACCTCAACAACTCATATATATTTCGTATCGGATAATATTCTAAACTATTTCAGTAGTTACATTGTACTTGTGCTTACAGTTGGCGTTTGTTTTTATTTATATATATTAATGAGCATGACTTAATTAATTCATATTAAACATTATATTAAACAAACATTACATTTACAAACAAAAAATTATAAACACAAAACATTACATTAATTACCAAATTATATAAAAATTGTCACAAAATCTGAAATATTTGAGGTAATGATTTATGGTTTGAATTGTACTAATATAGTACGTATATACATTATACATGCACCTGTCGCAAACGAGTGACATTTTTCTTGTTCTTGCATCTCATTTGGTCAGTTACCTTTTTTGTTAGCATTTTATATAAATACGACTGTATCAAATAGACAGTTGATCATAATAAGAATGTAACTAATTTAATCGGTTATATTTATACTGCAAGTAGAGGGTAGAGGGTTCAATGTCTCGTAAGAAGGCTGGGAATAGCATGCCACTCCATATAAGTCTCACATATTCGTGACGGCAAAACGCTTGTTAAAAATGTATAATTATTAATGTTATTCATGTGCTGTTTTTGTATCTATACATATCCTTATATATGTCAATAGCTTTTACCCGCGCCTTCGCTCGCTATAATGTATATATGACCTATCCTTTAGAAACACTACTTTCTTCTAATTGAATGGTACTCTGTCTTATTCTGTAGCTCTAACAAAGTTAATTCAACATTTCATGATCATAGATAGAACTTAACAGGCTTAACAAAAAGTCTCACATTCGCATTTGTAATATTAGTTAGGACTTCGATGTGTTTTCGTAATTCTTCTTCTCCTAAAAAGTTTGTCGGCTTTGTTTTTATATATGATTCCGGCGATTGTCGAGATTTTTGTTTTTTTTACATACCGACCATGTTTTTATATTTTTTTGAATTCTCTCAAAAAACAGGTCGTAAACAACACATGTCCTCAACCTTGAGCTATCCAGCAATTCACAGTAATTTTAATTAGATTCATAACTACAGTACCCGGCTTCTGATTTAACACCTTTTCTATGTAAGAACTCTAAACTTTGTTTGGGTTTTTACCTTTATAAATAACTAGCTGGCCCGTGCCCACTTCGTTGGGCGGTAAACATTTATAAAAAAACTACTTTTTGTCACTTAAACCAAAAAGTAAAACATGTACTGTCGTTGATTTTTTTGTAGGCATTATCAAGCTCTCCAACTATTCTCTAGAACTCAATCATATGTCTCTCATCGTTAAGTCAGCGTTCGTAAGAAACGTTTTCGTTCGACCATTATTTCTGTGACTTACTTTGCAAATCCGACTACCACAAAAAAGTCTTTACATTTTTTGGGGTTAATACGACACTGACATATCACGTGGCTTTCTATTGGTAAAAGAATCGGCTTAGTAGATCCAGAGATTATACGCGTGGAATAGTTACTTTCGGCTAACGCTAACACACAGCGGGAGCTCTCAAGAGGAAAAAAACCAGATTTTGAAATATTCTTCATTGTTACACCGCTCCTGTTGGTCTTAGCGTGATGATATACAGTCTATAAATGACCTATCTAACACTGAAAGAATTTTTCAAATCGGACCAGTTTCTCCTGAGATTAGCTCGTTCAACCAAACAAATAAACGAACCCTCCATATAATACGTTATCACCGTATAACTAACGCTCTATAAGCTACATATAATTCTATAAGTTACATTATATATTATCAAACGACAATTGTCTGCTACCTTTGTATTCGTCCGTGTGAAATTAAAAATATGTTACAACTGCGTGAGACGTGTGCCTTACTGACTCCAAGAATAAATATACATAATCGAAAGACATATATTTGTTTGTAATATGAATTATATCCTCTTTTTGGTCAATTTGGCGGCCATATTGTTTTATTTACCATGTTTGCTTCTACATAACTCAGTTATTATATACGTATAAGAATAACTTAAGTATATCGACAATACAATATATTATATCTATCTATAAAATAAAAGATTTAAGATATATTGTTCGATAATGTATAGTTTATAATTTTCATTACTTTCTTATATAGTGTTAGTGAGCACTGAGTTTGGTAGGTTGAAGTTCCAGGTATGTTGCTGATGATAAATCCCATCCCATTCGATATACTATTAGTATTCATATATCTAATGTACACGTTACATGTTACAGTAGATGGCGTTCGTATCGTAGTTATAAATGTTTTTGAAAAAGCGTTTCTGTAATGTACACACCCACTCACAATTTTACATTTCTTTAATAAATTTTTAAAAAGCGCGTGCGGAGCCGCTGGTAACAGCTAGTTGTCGATAAAGAAGCAAAAAATAATCCTTTTACAATTTTTTTCTGTCTGTCCCTGTGAACACGCAGCAGTCTGAAAGTATTTTGACGAAATTTGGCACAGTGATAACTAATATTACAAGGTTACATCTAGGATAACCTCATATAACGCGAGAGATTCCCCAAGATAACGGACGAAAATAAAAAAAAAGTAGTTAATGAAATTCTTGACGTATTTTAGTAAATTCTCTCTGTGCTATACGAGTATATAGCAGACAGATTAGCTAACTCTTTGTCTGTGTGAACACGTATCACTCAGAAAGTACTTTTTATCCCATAAAATGTAAAGGGTTCTCCAGGATAACGGACGAAGAGCAGACGCAGTGCCAGCCGGCAGTCCCTGCTCCCCCACCTAAAAAGGTATATGAAGGCACCATGGGGTTTTAGTCCGTGCAAATCGGACATAACCCATCCTCAGCTGCCCGACGGGATGGGAATCTGTTAGGGATCTCCCCATGTAAAAAAAAAAAAAGGATAACCGACGAAAGTCGAAAATTGGTGGTTGATGAAACTCATGACGGATTTTGGTTAAAAAAATTGTGCTATATATAGCGGACAGATTAACTAAAAATTTAAGTTACATTTCATCTGCCTATGCTTCTTAATAAACAAATTACCGTGGAGTTCCGAATCGACGTCTTCGTCGGTCTGTATAATGTACATGTACAGTACGTTACCTATAATTGTGCTACGGCGACATGTCGTTTCTATACGAAATTATCAAACAGTTGAATTAGAAATATAAAATCTAATAGGTTGAATTCTATTGATATATGTGTTTGTCCCTTTGTCATGAAGCATTTTCTTCTCATTTATTTTCAAGCCACAACGTTTACTTCATGTCGACAAATTTTTAAAAAAATATGTGTAAACGAAATTGTTACTAATGTTACACTAATCACGTATAGGGTCGATGCAGTCAGGATTGCCAACAAACACTCAGTAGATACCGTCACTATTCATTTGGCCAGAGCTTCGCCTTACAATAACTTCCACATAGGAGTGCGTCCAGATCAGCGACATCTTGCCCTTTATATGCCACCAATGTAGTCTCACACCGGAATGAATAATGAACAGCCGATAACTTCCACCAATAGCGTTCGAGGTCATTAGTAACACCCCGATAGAGTCTATAGCGCGGTATCGCAGGTCAATAGTGGTTCCCCGGGTGGCGTTGTAGTCTCGCCTCTCGGGTGTGTCACGGTACCGGACGTAGACATTAACACTCGGCCATCCTGCAAATGCCGTGTCCCACGGCGGTCACAGTCTATTTCCACATACATCCCTAATCTGAAGACTGAACAAGAATATAATACGAGCACATGATGATTCGGTATATATGTAAGCATTGTGGAGATCATACAGCGCCCTCACAGTATTTAACGCTCACACAGTATTCAGCAATCACATAGTACATTAACATTATACATAAGACATATTATTCACATAGTACATAGGCATATTCACATAGCCAATATTATTCACATAGTACATACGGCATAAATCACATAGTGTATAGGCATATTAATCACAGTACATACGGCAGCAATCACATAGTCTATATGGCAGCAATCACACAGTATATATGGCAGCAATCACACAGTATAATATATGGCAGCAATCACACAGTACATAGAAACAGTAACCACGTAATCATATATAGTTCAGGTACAGCAAACAGTAACCACGTAGTTAAGGCATTACTTTAGAACGGCTGCACCTATTTGGCTGATTATTGTTTCGTGGTGTTTGTAATTTTCTGAACAAAGATTGTTAGCAAGAGAATGTTTGATAAATCGCACGGAAAAGTTAAAGTTTTGGATTCAATTATTTCCATATAAACAAGCGCATGAATGAGTGAGACAGGTCACGGTATGGAGATCTTCAAAAATATTGACAGACTTGACGTTTTGTTCTACAGATGTTTCTTTATTTAATTACATGGTCGTATTGTAATGGAAAGATTTGGTGTCAAATCCTTCATTAGTACCCGTGCGAAGCCGGAGCGAGTATATATATATTACGTATATATAGGTATATAAAATAGACCAGTCTTTTTCAACCTTTTTCATGACACGGTCCCTTTAGTATGAAGAATTATTTCGCCACCCCCTTACCCGTTGCTTTTTTTCATGTATTTTATTTTGTGACAAATATTTTATCCAACATATTTATTCATTTTTATAATTAGGGTTCGGATAAAATATATATGAATTTTCATGTTTTTATTTTTATTTTATGTTAATTAGAAATATTTATTATGGAAGAGATCTCATAAGCTATATTTATTTATTTGATACAAATGATTAATTCCTTTAGTTAACATGGTCTTTATAAATATTTTAAAACTTTATTGCTTTTATACTGCAGTAGCTTCCACAACTTTTTGTACAAATTTAATTTCAAAATATAGATTTAACACACTATTAATAATCAAAATTAGTTATTATTCATCATTAATCATAATATTCTTGACAGTTTATCAAAAATATCTTTTATAAAATTATGTACATTGTACATTGGGGATGATTTCATAACCTGTTCAGGGTTTTCCAAAACCGTAATTATTAACCGTAGTTAATTGTAATCAGCCAATGTCACATGCCAAGGCGTTACTATCTGTATTATAGAATTATTATTTACTAGCTGACCCGTGCTCACTTCGTTGGGCGGTAAACATTACTAAAAAAGTACTTTTTGTGACTTAAATTAAAAAAAAAACTTAAGTAAAAGTTAAACATATGCTGTCGCTGACTTTTTTAGGAATTATCAAGCTCTACAACTTTTCGCTAGAACTCAATCATATATCTCTCATCGTTAAGGCAGCGTTCGTAAGAAACGTATTCGTTCGACCGTTTTTTCCGACTTACTTTGCAAATCCGACTACCATTATTTTTGCATCTTTTGAATACACTGCGGCATGTAAAACGGGCTTACATTAGCTGTGTTTCAAACAAACTAAACAAAATAAGGCCACACATTTCAAGTGAGCTCTTATTTACCGAGACGTATTTTTCGCGCCGACCCTTTATCTAGTTATTGTTGATCAAAGGTGCCACTGCAACGGAGTGTTAAGTATTTTAAGATTATTTGCGGTTGAAACAGATACTAACTGATTTGGTGCATACAATGTTGCACGGGTCGCTAGTACAGTGTATAGTTATATAAATCAGTACTAAATTAATCGTATATCTTAAAATTATACATTTAATAACTAACTGCAAGTCACTATTGATAATGAAGAACAGTAATTTGCTCCTCCAAACGTAGTAGTTATTAATTTATTATGCCTTAGCGTGCCGATATTATAGTGCCAAGCTCCACTTTATTGCCGAATATAAACATTTATATATTTTCATGCAAAACCAGTCGTTTGAACATTGTCAGCAAGATGGCACGGATTCTGTTCGCGTTCTCGTCTCTCATCCTAATACTTGTGAATGCAGAAGCTGCAAGAATTCTAGCTGTTTATCCAACACCTTCAATCAGCCATCAATATCCACTTCGGCCACTGACGCACGAACTAGCCAGACGTGGACACGATGTAACCGTCATAACACCAAATCCGGCATATACAAAAGGTGCAGCTCCAGCGAACCTAACAGAGATCGACGTGCACGACATATCTTATGAACTGTGGCGAAACATAATGTCAGCTTCTTCAAATGCGGAACAAAATTTGGATTTACAGATAAAAGCAATATTTGAATTGCTTGCTATGATTTTTGAGAAAACACTGCAGACAACTGAAGTTAGAGATATTATTAATGATAAAAGGGGTTTTGATTTATTAATATTAGAAGCCAATGTTCGAGTAACTTTAGTATTCTCCCATATATTTAAAGCACCGGTTATCGGAATAAGTTCTCTTGGAGGTGTGTTCGACAATCATTTTGTTATGGGATCATCGATACACCCACTTCTATTTCCTGCAAATATTCAAAAGAGAATTAGCAATCTAACAGTTTGGGAGAAAATTAATGAGCTATACATGCTGTATGTATACTATTCAATTTATAACAAGCTAGAAGAAGAAGATAATGACATGATCAGAAGGAACATAGGAAGCGATGTGCCTAAATTGAACGAACTGAAAAATAATATTGAAATGTTATTTTTGAATGTCCATCCGATTTGGGAAGACAATAGATCAGTTCCACCGAGTGTTATTTATGTAGGGGGTATGGACGAGATTCCAGAAAAGGATTTACCATCTGTATGTATACTATTTTACTAATAACTTTTTCTGTATTTTGTGATTAAAGAATTTGGCTTGAATAACCAATAAGTAACAAAACATTCTATGGAAGTACCAAATGTTCTAGTAATTATTATATGTACAAAAGCATAAAATCTAGTTTCGTCAATAAATCGAGAATAGGCACAAAGTGGTAATATAAAAAAAATAGGACCTAAA
Organism: Antheraea pernyi; assembly: GCA_015888305.1. NCBI lineage: Eukaryota > Metazoa > Arthropoda > Insecta > Lepidoptera > Saturniidae > Antheraea > Antheraea pernyi. Next base: position 26,075 of record MU159340.1, on the reverse strand, counting down.
GTAAAAAAATGTATCTGTTTTTGTCTACGATACAAAATGTAATTCTTAAACATTTCGGTAAAGTTTTTCGGATTTTTGTTAGATACCTCTAATGTATATATCTTGAGTAACTTATATGATGATTAGCGATCACTCGGGGATCTACTTTAATATAGCATTTATAGTTAAAAAACTATATAAATAAGTCAAGCCATTTTGGAGTTAATGTGGTAATAAAATACAGGCACGTCTTTTTTTAAATTGTATTCGTAATTTTTTGTAATAAATATGAATTCTAACTAAATGCCAATGTGTGCTTGTTCGTTTGTTACGCTTTTATGCCTTAACTACTCAACCAAGCATCATTAATTTTCTATTTTTCTCGAACTATCTACTCTATTTGCCTATCAAGGCCTTGACAGCGTCACTGAATTACTTCCTACAACGGACTAAAAGTTATGGAATAATATTTGTTACATAGTCTACACTCTCTTTTATAAATAGGCTGGAAAATAAATAAACATGACTTATTTCTAAATACTAATGCCTTGTTTCTGGGATGCTCGGTTAAACTACCAATAATTATTAACTTAACAAAGTTATCCATAAGATAAATTGTTAAATGGCTCGTTGAGTTTTATTGACCTTTATCGTATGATTGTGTGTTCAGAAACGCAGATTATTATTATTAAGTTTCATAGTATTTATATTAATCTATACTAATATTATAATGCTGCAGGGTTTGTTTGTTCGTTTGGTTGAACCCGTTAATCTCAGAAACTACTGGTCCGATTTGAAAAATTATTTCAGTGTTAGATAGCTCATAGGAGCGGAGCACCAATGAAGAATGATTCAATATCGTTATTTTCCTTTTGACAGCTTTCGTTTCGTGTTAGCGTGTTATTTTATATAATAAGTCGGTCACCTGATGTTAAGTGATCACCACCGTTCATAGATACTTGCTACGCCAGTAGCATCGCAAGTGTCTTGCCACCCTGTGTTTGGATGAGGGAGAGGTGGGTTATCCGGCGCTCTCACTGACCGAACGAATCGCGACAATGCAAGATACTACCCCGTGCGAGCCGACCCATTCATGCGGAAACCAGTAATTGTTTCAGCGTGGCTCTACCACCTCTAAACCGTCCTCTACATGGACGAAGTCGCGGGAACAGCTAGTATACACATAAATCAATTTCTACATGTAATAAGCGCATTACTTTCAAACGGCTGCACTTATTTAGCGAACTCTTTTTTGTTGTATTTTTAATTCCCAGAAAGATAGTAGGAAAAATCTTCAAAAATAATGATTGAATTGACAGATTGACGTTCAGTGGTTATGTTATTTTAATTGTCGTATTGTAAAGAAAAGAAAATTATCAACCGTGAATTAATTTGATCACCATAATTACTGCTTTCAAACAGATCTACATTATTTTGACACGTTAAATAGCAGCAACGTGATATCTCGTAGTTTGCCTACTTACGCAAGAGACTCTTTTTTTTTTTCTCGAGCTGACTACGCTATTGACCTAGCAAGGGTCGTATTGTAAAGAAAAGAAAATTATCAACCGTGAATTAATTTGATCACCATAATTACTGCTTTCAAACAGATCTACATTATTTTGACACGTTAAATAGCAGCAACGTGATATCTCGTAGTTTGCCTACTTACGCAAGAGACTCTTTTTTTTTCTCGAGCTGACTACGCTATTGACTTAGCAAGGTCTTAACAGTTTCACCGGACTACTAAGGCGAGCGCTTAAGGCACTCAGCCGATTTTATTTGGGCAACCAGCTCAAGGGTGCTCGGCACACCTCGGCTTGGCTGTTGTCTGTTTCTTGCAATTCGCGACCTATCTTTTTTTTTGGATCGTTCGAGCTAATCAACCTTGTAGAGCCGCCCCCACGGTCCGCCCGGCGGAAGGTGACCGCCGGGCTCCTACCTATAGAGGGACAGACCGGGTACACACCGGCTGCCCCCCCTCGTCCGCCGGACCCGTGCAATGAGGAGATGGCCCCCCCGGCTCATCCCCTCAGGTCCGGCTACGGTGGCAGGAGGAGTTGGGCGAAGCGCCTTCTCCTCCTGCCTGTCCTGCCGGACCTGAGGGGATGAGCCGGGGG
>MU159340.1:0-21340 GCA_015888305.1 Antheraea pernyi | reverse complement strand
CCCATCCCCTCAGGTCCGGCTACGGTGGCAGGAGGAGTTGTGCAAAGCGCCGCCTCCTCCTGCCGGTCCTCGGTTGGCGGAGACGGCCACTTAGCGAGTCTGCCTCGCGGGCCCTCTCCGCCTCCTCCTTCTGCGAGATGACCTCCTCGCAGAAGGAGGCCATCGCTCGCCAAGCCTGTTCGCTGCCGAGCATGGCCGAAACCACGCTCGGCAGCGATATGTCCGTTCCCACGGCCGCCACCAGGATGCGGCGCTGCTCCCCCCACACAGCACACTCAGACAGGTTTGTGTTTGTTTTATTAGTGAAATAGGTGCCAACTCAAATAAACAGCTTTTTTTTCATGTTTTTGATATGTCCTTGTTCACAGGGATTTGTTCTCTGTCACTTTTTTTTAGTTATTAAAGTATTATTTATTTTTATTGCCATATCAGTACAGCTACGAGCAAAGTTGTCACATATGTCTCGCAGTTTAAAAAAAAAGGTGTGTGTGCGATTCACACACCATAGAAGTGAAACTTTGGTAAATCGACAAATGAATGAGATGAATATATACATATATATATATAACAAGGGTAGGATAATTACAAAGTTTATTAGTTTAAAAATGAATTTATTATTTAGTACAACAAGATATAAAAATACTCACAAACACTGTTAAATAATAACACACCACGCTGACTTCTTACTAAAAAGCTGTAATACGCAGCCGCATACAGTGTACAGTAGTATTATCTCACGTACTTTTCACATATACTAATACACTTTAAATGTTCAAATACAAGCAAGTATTAAACAGTGTGCAATATACATATACACCGACATTTGCTCTCTCGCTTTGGCTCACTAATTTTTGTATTTGTGTCTCTTACCTATCGTTTTTTCCGTTGAATCCTGTTTGAAATCACAACGATTCTAAAGAAGTTTCACTTCAATAACTACTAAGTTTTAAATATAACTACGCGTTAATTCGGTTCAAGGTTATCTTAACCACAAAATCAACAGTTTTTGAAGTAAATACTTCTTAAGGCGCGTTGAGCGGTATTTTAAAGGAGATAAATTTATAATTTCAAATCTTGATATGCTGTAAGCATGACTAGTTGTATTGCGCTTGCGTGGGTTCCGTCAGACTAGCGACGCGTAGTATTGGGGCCTGTGTACATTTAATATTGATATTTTGCATCATAGGTTTGTATGATCAACAAACTTTATAAGAATGTATATAATTATTGCTTCGTGTGCCATCAGATGTGAAAACCAGACTTATGTTAATAATTTCAGTTCACAAATTATGAAATTTAAATAATTAACACTATAATGGATTTAAAAAATCGAAAGAGGACACAGTTATAGCGTCGTTTTAAGTTTTCACTTCTGTTGGTAATTTTTTTTCTATTGTAACACGGCAGAATGACTGCACTTTGCCTGATGGTAAGCATAGTACAATCAAAAAACAATGGTGACCACCGCGTTACAGAGTATCCATCGCCGGTCGCCGCTGTCATACCGGCCTACGAAACGCGACCCGCAGAAGCGAATCACTATGACGGGCTTTTTCGCCATATACATGGTGGTTGTGACCCAGTCAGGCTGTAATACCCTACCACTCCGTTTTCGATATTGCCTCGTTCGTTATTCAGCAGGGTGCACCACGTGCAGGTGAGGTTGACTTGGATGTCTCAAGTCCTTATGAGTGTCTCAACATGTTTTTTACTTCTTGATAAAATAAAATGGCTTCCTTGTGGCAGCCAAAGTGTCAAGTTATTTTTAATAGCGTAATAACCGTTGTAGTCGTCACTTGTTTTTAATTAGCAGCGGGATCAAAGTTTATCATCGGTGTATTCTTGACTAAATTCGACCTCAACAGAGGACGGAGCAAAAATGTCTTTGTAGTTTTTTTTCGTGGATGCATCTTATGGTGCTACAGATCCGGTTATCAATTATATTTTACATTTTAATAATTAATTGCAAATTCATTATATTACGCAATCTGTGTTATTTTTAACGTAATATTATGTTGGTACATAAAGGCAAACAGATATATCATTTTAAAATTATTATATGACCTTCATTTTTGTATAATAAATAATAACTAGCAGGCCTGGCAGATGTAGTCCCGCCCATATAATAAAAAAATCTTGACAAATGATATACTCAAACCTTTCTCACGAATCACTTTATTTACTGGTGAAACCCGCATCAAAATCCGTTTAAATGTTTTTGAGTTTCTCTCGAACAGACCGACAGACAGACGTGGCAAAGGACTGGGGAAAATACAAACCCTTGATCGTAAAACAACAAATTCTATAATTTAATCACATTTTTATATAAACAATATCCCTTATAATAGCCTGGTTTATTTTTATTATCAAGATAGTTAAGTCTGCCCACTCCCCGCGTCAACACAATATATTCTAGGAATATATATTACAATGTAATAAGAGAAATAAGCTCATCCAACCACCTGGTGGTCAAATCTGAGAAACGATTTTGCAAAGTAAGACAAGCGATAATGCCGTCCGGCCGGTTGGTAAACCTAATAAAGTCAAGTTAGAAATTATTTAGTCTTAAGTAAGTCTTTGTACCGAATAAACGTCGTTCCCAATTGAAATCTCTTCTTTTTAAAACGGCCGCAAACGACTTGACTAAGTTGTCGACTATAGACTAACGTAACCGTAAACGTAACGTAAACTTAACGACTATAATAACCTATTCAGTATTATGAATGCAGCTCCAAACCCCATCTTACTCTGTTGTTATATGCAGGTATCTCAAAGGCTGAAAAAATACAAAAGATTACATAAACTGTCGGGTCTTATAATATTTTTTATATCATAGTAGACAAATAAACAGGTGGGTCACCTGATGTTAAGTGATTACCGCTGTCCAAAGACACTAACAATACCTGGGGAGTCGAAAGTGCATTGCCAGCCTGTGTTTGGGGGAAAACGAGGCAGGGAGGTGGGCCTCCGGCGCTCTCACTGACCACACAAAACACAATAATACTAGCGCTATTACTTTACGTTGATTTTCTGTGGGTCCTACTAGTAGTACTACCCCCGGGCGAGCCGGCCTGTTCGTGCTGAAACCAATAATAGCTTCAGCGTGACTCTACCACCTACAACGTGGCTCTACCACCTACAGTGTGGTTAAAAAAAATTGCAGGTGTCCAGGAATGAGTAATAAAATACATTTCAATCATTTTTAGAAATGTCTATCTGTCTGTTTGCCTGTTTGTTTGAAAACGCATCACTGCTGAAGTACTGCGTTCATGGTATGAACTCTTTAAGAAACTTATAAAGGATACCCTCGTACGAAAGAAAAGTAAATAGTGAATAGACTCAACACAATCATATGACTTTATTAGCCACTGTTTTGTACATCAGATTCCATTTGGACGGAATTGTGGCCACAGCTATTTTTATAATAAATTCATTCCGCTATAAATGGGGTGGCGGTTTCAAAAGTGCCTAGGGGTGGCATGAAGTTTAAGCCCGACACTGCATTTACTTTCGAAAACCCGGTTAGCAAAAAAATTCATTAAATAAAATACTAAATATATATGTTTCCAGGAACTGAAGTCTTATCTAGATTCATCAAAAAATGGAGTTATATATATCAGTTTCGGGACGAACGTGACACCTTCTATGTTACCACGTGAAAAAATACAAACATTGATTAATGTGTTCTCTAAACTTCCTTATAACGTTCTCTGGAAATGGGATAAGGAAGAATTACCAGGTAGAACGGACAACATTAAAATTGCAAAATGGTTTCCACAATCGGATCTTCTTAGTAAGTAGTTCCTGAATTTTATAGCTCTACGTTTATAGTTGCGACACGCTGTGATGGCTGTTTTGACATTTGTCCGTTTATGAAGTTTCGTATATGTTAATAAGTACATTGGAGGGTGCAAATTGCTGTTAATTGTCTATAGTGATGTGTACTTTTCTATTTCTGTGTGAATTTGTTTAGCATGTGCAAATATAAGTCTGTATAACAATTCTCATTGTAATATTCAATTAATTTAAATAAGTTAAGTAAAGATTTGCATTTTCATCATATTAAAAAGTTGTTACTATTTGCTACTTATAAATTTAAAAAAAATCAACAACTCATATTTGTTTTTTTTATACATTGATATTTCACATCACTATTGTGATATGTCAAAACGGCCATCATAGCGTGGTGCTACTTTAACTTAAGCGAATAGTCATCGAGTTTTTTTTATACATTGATATTTCACATCACTATTGTGATATGTCAAAACGGCCATCATAGCGTGGTGCTACTTTAACTTAAGCGAATAGTCATCGAGTAAATTATTTTAAATTGCAACCACTTGGAATTTTATTTTATAATGTGCAATTATGGTTTTTATTTACATTAATAACCTTCAAATATAGTTGATCTTCCGTATTATAAATAAAAATCTGTTTGTCTGTTTTTGTGTGCTTATTTACAATGCTTGTAAATTGCTTTACGTCATACTTTTTTATATCATGGATTTTTTTTATAGTTTTAATTATTTTTTCAATTTTAAATCCTATTTTAATGAATATATAAATTATATTATATAATTTGAGTCCTAACTTATCTATACTAATATTATAAAGTTGAAGAGTTTGTTTGCTTGAACGCACTGATCTCAGGAACTACTGGTCCGATTTGTAAAAATCTTTCAGTGTTGGATAGCTCATTTATCGAAGAAAGCTATAAACTATATATCATCATGCTAAGACATATAGGAGGGGAGCACCAATGAAAGATATTTCAAAACTAAAAAAGTAACTATTCCGCGGGGAAGAAGTCGCGGGCAGAAACTAATATATAAATAGGCGGTCGGGAAACGGGTTAAAACTTCTCCCACTTTTGTTTCTTATTCGATTTTCTTCACTATTATTTTGTTTTGTATCTGCTGACGAGCTGATTATCTGAATAATATTTTTGACATGAAAGATTATTCTTCTACAAAAGTTTAGACCTGTTCATAGAAAATTTTACGTCATCCGTATCTGCGCTTAAATTACTAGACATTCCGGATTCGACAGATTTTATTTAATTCAAACTTTTTTCAAACTTCTCAATCGTTCGAAATGTCAGTACGTGATATCAAAATACCGACTACTGAACATCTAATTAATTTCGTTCGAGATCAAATTAAGATCTTGGAACGATCAAATACGGTCCATTCGCATTTTAGTTTCTTGCTATTAATGTCCGAATAAACCGCCTACATACTTTCTCGTGGTATGCTGCCATCACAATTAATTTCTCATAATTTATGGTGGAACGGTCCCTAGTGGCTATGTAGTATACCTGACTATTGGCCAATTAAACCTTTTCCCACTACAACCTATAAGGAGCTCCCGGAACATAAAAGCAGTGTTCTGATGTTGACTGATCAGCTAGAACTGCCGCTGGTATGCCAATTGTCTCAGCGTTTTTCGTCATGGGATAAACTTTTGTACACTGTACTTTATATTCTCCGCTTTATTCATAAGGTAGATCATAATAAACTTAAGTCTATTGCATGCTTAATGATTGCTGAGCGATATATGATTCGTTCTGTCCAGTCTCACTATTTTAAACAGGACATCAATTTAATAAAAAGTAATAAATTGCCGTCTAAAAAGCTTCAGAATCTGTCAGTTTTCTTAGACGATGAGGGCATTCTGAGAATTGGCGGAAGACTTTCTAAATCAAATCTTCCATTTGATGCGAAACATCCAGCCCTTTTACCAAAGCACGACTCGCTGGTCAATAGTGGATCCCCGGGTGGCGTTGTAGTCTCGCCTCTCGGGTGTGTCATAGCGGTACCGGACGTAGACATTAACCAGTGTAATTATATCATAATTTACCTATTGTGGAAAATAACACCATTATTGTTAAACATACGCTTAAATAAGCATTTAAAAAAAGTTCGTAGTTAATTCAATTTTTTGTTATAAAATAATTTCAATACAGACCTCTGTCTGTAACAGCATAATGCATTACAACAATTAGCTTTTTTTTTTAAATATTATAAGTGGCAAACGAACAGACGGGTCTCCCGATGGTAAGTGATCACCGCCGTCCATTGACACTAGCAACATCAGGGGAGTCACAAGTGCGTTGCCAGCCTGTATTTGGGGGCCGGGGATGGGAAATCGAAGGAGGAAGTGGGGGAGGGGAGGGGGCTTTTGGCGCTCAACAAAATTAAATAAAGCCACGATGTCACGGTTATCTCCGACATAACAAATATATAACATATATGTAATCAAACAGCAACTGATACTATATTTGTCTTATCACCAAAATCAATGTTATCAGTCTATCTAGAAATTCTATTGTATTCCTTTAGATGTTAAAGTTGACAATAATAGATCGATGGTGAATATTTTAATTTCAGGACATAAAAACATTAAGCTGTTTATCACTCAAGGAGGACTTCAATCAACAGATGAATCTATTAAAGCGGGAGTTCCAATGATCGGTATACCATTGTTCGCGGATCAATGGTACAATACGGAGAAATACGTTCAACATAAAATTGGTTTAAAACTAGACATAGAGACACTGAATGAGGATGCTTTGAGAGAAGCTGTTGTTACACTTACTGAGGATGAAAGGTAAATGGTTCATTTTAATTTTATTTAAGTAGCGTATAATCAAGATTAGACGTACCTTATTAGGTTCATTTAGGTATTAATGAATGGTAATTATTTTATGGTAGTTTTGTTATAATCCGCGAGACTAACTCCTATTCCTGCCACGCTCGGTATCCTCTCCAATGTACTCGCAATACCGTAACATCGTGCCGCAAGTAATTGTCAGTTTCACCACAGTTAGTCATAGGCCGAGGATTCAATGCCTTACCCTATTGTTATCATATAGCCGCTTTAGCGTTAGGTAGTCGCTGAATTAGCGTATCCGCAATTATCAATGCCGCATCGAGTTCGCGAGTAATATAAGAGGAGGATTATACACTGCTGCGGCGCTGAATAGTGCTTGGACGCAACATCAATGCCATATAAGAGGGCACGTGTTTTCCTTTTAGCTCAATCGATTGCATGTTTTTTTCTTTCTGCGGTTGAGCGTATCCGCCTAACCTTGCCCTTGCGGCACCCAATCATGCAGTATAATTCTGTCATTGTTAACCACCACTAATAATGTGGATGAAGAAGCAATATAATTTGACTTCTTGGGACTCTTTCATCATAATGGTATATTTCATTCCATGATATTTCCAACATTTCATAGTCTCTCGACCCGGTTGATATTTGCTTCAATTTCTTCTCCAATGAGCAATATAGCATACCTCTAATTATAAGTATTCGTTTCACTCTAAATAATAGCGACTTTCATAATTTGAAATATTACAGTTATCGCAGCAATGTATATAAACTACGATCGTTGATGTACGACCAGCCCCAGCGTCCGCTAGATCGCGCCGTATGGTGGACTGAGCACGTGCTGCGGCACGGCGGAGCGAAACATCTGCGATCACCCGCAGCTAAAATGTCCTGGATGGAATACTTAGAACTTAAATTAGTTGCATATATACTTGGTGTTTCCGCTGTGTTTTTATTGTTACTGGTTTTAATTATTACGAGCTTATTAAGAACTATTAATAAATTAATTTCTTCTCAAGTTAAAGTAAAGAAATACTAATGCTTGCGATAATATTTTTAAATATTTGTTTTATATGTACTGGTCGGCGCCCAGTGGTCGACATTCGACCATAGTTCATTGACTTTTTAAAGTTTGAACTTTATTCGGGTTCTTTTATCAAAGGGTATAAAAAGGTGGTAAGGCTCTCAAATTCTAAGTAAACATAACTTTAAGAAAATAAAGAAATTGATCGCAACTCATGACACAATTTTCAATTAATTTTACACGACCCCATGGGTGAGTGGTATTTCTGGGTAATATTGAATTACATGTATGTAATCTGTACTGAGGAATAGTTATATGCCCAGTATCATTGTTTGGAAAAGTAAAGTATACACAATGGAATCAAATGATAAATCCAAATCAAAGATGTTTTTAATACTACCATTAACTTTTGAAAATAAATTCATTTTGGTTCAAAATTCATCATCAACTTTACTAAATATAATTGCTACATCAAACTGCATCATTGTAACCGCGGGGATCTAAGTCATAGATTACTTTCATGAGCAAACAAATTTTCTTATTTTGTTTCTTTTATGTTTCTTTTACAAAGTTTTGGGTACAAAGTTTTGGCTTAACGTATTAATATATGAGATATGTATAATAAATAATTTTGTTTTTTTATCTGATTTTGTATTTAACCAGTTTTGTTCTATGTGATAAGTATTAGAAGGCGATGATGATATTTTTAAGAAGCTCAAACGCATAACTGACCTGCTATTAAATAGCCACTGTAAACCTAACTGTTTGTAACGGGATTGAAATGGATGAGAAAAGCTTTGGCACTTTGTAAAACCAACCAATTGATAGTAAGTGTAAATGTAATAAAATAGTCTAAAGAAAGCGGTGATAAAAAAATTCACATTAGAAGGTAATTAGAACGCACTTATAATTATCAAAATTCTACAACGAGAAGAAACTTGACCTGATTTATTTTTTATTGAATATATTTTTATAACAGAGCATTTTAGTTACAATCGTCTTTAGCGGATGTACAGACGTGTATAATTTCAAAAAATTCTCCAATCGATCCACGCCGTAATATTTTGATTTAAATCATTAGGATTTTTTAAAATCAAAACCGGCTTGATATAGTACTTGAACTTACTATTTGATCGGCAATATGCATTGGGATTTTGTTGTGGAACCTAAAACTATTACTTAATAAAATGTTACTGGTCAGACCAAGTTTTTGGCATTAATCATGCGGGTTGCTTTCAAAATCTAGCTTTTCTAAGTCTTCGTGGACATACATTAAATTATCAATAAATATTCGGAGAGCAAAGTTAAAACACTGAATTCTTGGAACTCAGTATTAATGATATTCGAAAACGGCATAGAATGGTCTCTTTTCAGATGTACGCGTGATTTAAAATTTTCAAAACAAAGTAATTCTTCTGAATAACAAACTGAATATATTGTTTGAAGTTAATACAGCGATATTCTAGGACCCTGAAATTTCTATTAATAATTGCCATGTCAAGCGGGTCTTAATAGATAATGGCTATTATAGGGTGGATCTATATGTGAACGATGGTGACGTATGGAAATGACGCCTCTTTCTCTATGCACCTACCAAAAATGAATGTAACCGTATATTTCAAAAAGAATATTTTGTTCCATGTTATGTATAATGAAAAGGTAAACCAGATCAGTTTCTTGCCGGTTCTTCCCAATGCCTGGGTTGTTTTCCGAACTGGTAGTAGTATTGATGGTCATTATTGCCTTCTCAGGGCTTAAATTAAATAAAGAATTTTGATCCAAAAATGCATTTTATAGAACTAAAAACGTTCAAGTAAAGATGGCTCACACGTGTACAATGTTTTCTAACACTCTTAACTCTATAACATGAATTTACACATTCCGAAAACATTATTTTCTTTTATAAGACATTAATATATAATTTCGGAAGTGTATACGTAATGTAATATACACCTTTGGCATTATTCTCTACACGATACCATATCTGAGAAACGACTTTCGGAAAACTTCCTAACAGCGATTTATTACAAATGCCCTCTGGAAGTGTTCAAGTTTTTCGCTTGTATTTTGTTTTAGAAGTGTTCCATGTAGGCCTTTGAAATATTAGCGTGTTTATTAATGGAGTATGAGCCTCTACTTTGCCTGATATATATATTGTTTTATATGTATTTATAATACATACTAGATATATTGTTTTTAACGGAAAAGGGTAACATTACAATGATATTTGAAGTAGTTAAATTTGAATCTGTCACTTGTTTTTTCCATATTGCGTCTAAACTCCTCGTTAAATACATCCCTACTCGCTTAATTCTACGTTGAACTATTAACACGTGTGATTAAGTATTTCTTTACTGTTCAGTCTGTCATAGGAATGTTTTTTTGAAAGGTTTATTTCACTAAATATTGTTTACATTAATTATTCTCTACACGATACCATATCTGAGAAACGACTTTCGGAAAACTTCCTAACAGCGATTTATTACAAATGCCCTCTGGAAGTGTACAAGTTTTTCGCTTGTATTTTGTTTTAGAAGTGTTCCATGTAGGCCTTTGAAATATTAGCGTGTTTATTAATGGAGTATGAGCCTCTACTTTGCCTGATATATATATTGTTTTATATGTATTTATAATACATACTAGATATATTGTTTTTAACGGAAAAGGGTAACATTACAATGATATTTGAAGTAGTTAAACTTGAATCTGTCACTTGTTTTTTCCATATTGCGTCTAAACTCCTCGTTAAATACACCCATACTTCATATAATATTTCATAATTCTACGTTGAACTATTAATATGTGTGATCAAGTATTTCTTTACTGTTGAGTCTGTCATAGGAATGTTTTTATGAAAGGTTTATTTAACTAAATATTGTTTACATTACCTTAAACTATAGTTTTGTGTTGCTTGAGTGTGCTGCGTGGTTACTCTGGTTGCGGTGGTAGGACGTGATTTGTCGGTGCCGAGCTTGGTTTTGGCCATGCACGGTAGTGACCAGGCATGGCAAGCGATGGCCTCCTTTTGAGAGGAGTTCATCTCGCAGAAGAAGGTGGCGGAGAGGGCCCGCGACGTAGAACCTGTAAGTGGCCATCACCGACAAAGGAGAACCGGTGGGAGGAGGCGGCGCTTTACCCAACCCCAAAAATATTTAAAAAGAAGTGTCGATGTTACTCAAATATCGATTTGAAGCTCCGGTTTACTATACGTAAAAAAAAAATCAAATTTATCATTCGACAAAAAAATTTAAAACTTCAACTTTTTAACTATAAGAAAAAATACTTTTTAGTATTTTTTACAAATCAATTGATACAGATAATTAACATCCAAAAAGTGATGACTTATTCTTAGTAAATTTTTAAAAGCTCATAACTCAGTAATAAGGCAACATACGAAAAATAATTTGTTTGTACACATCCAAGTCTACTAAAAGTATAACTGACCAGAGTATAATCAAAATTCACGACCGTGTTTTTTTTCGTTATTGGTTGTCCGCTTGACGTGAAATGCCCCATATAACAAATCAAATATTGAAGATAGAAATGCGACTCAAGTGAATTTTTTGTACTAAATTTAATAATAAAAAAGGTACATTCCTTGTTTTTTCTTTAAATAATTTTATCACAGTTTGCAGGACAAAAAAGTAATAAAAAACCATGTTTCCCATGTTATTTATACAGAAAAACTTTAAGTGCGATGGAGAACCTATTAGAATTGGACTTTTGAGTTCCGCTTTTAACAGAAGCTTTGTTGGGACATCTACTGAGATATTTTGATCTGAGAAAAAAAAAACTGTTGTTTGGCACACCCTAATGTGTATATACGAGTATATTGAAGGTGTGGATAAGATGCATGCATATTCTATGCGAGTTATCTTCTATACAAATAAATTAAATTGAAGTGTATGTTTATAATCTCCAAATAATATATTTTACTATATGAATATGAAAGTATATACGGCACATGGGTCTATCTCTTTGTTCCGGCTAATCTCCAAAACGGTTGAACCGATATTGGCGGATAGCTGACTCATAAGCGGTAACTTAGGGTTACGTTATTATAGAAAATAAATTAGGATTTCGCACAAATACAATAAATTATAAAAGTGTCCAACACCACACGCCTCACGCGAATATTTACACCGAAAATAATTTGCTGACGAAATCATAGGTACACAGCTAGCACGTTATATGCATTGAGTGCAATCGATGAGACGAATCAATATTGAATATATTTATAAAAAATGCATTAATATCTATATATTCATAATATTAATATCTATATGTCATATGCCTATGCATATGACAGATAATTAATATGGCATTTAATGGTGGTAGAGCCACGCTGATCCTATTACTGGTTTCAGCATGAATGGGTCGGCTCGTCCGGGGTAGTACCACCCTCTCATAGAAAACCCACGTGAAGTAACAGTGCTTGCATTGTTGCGTTTCGTTCGGTCAGTGAGAGCGCCGGAGGCCCACCTTCCCTCCCCTCTCTCCTCTCCCTCCCCTAACCCTTCCCCCCAAAGGGTAGCAACGCACTTGCAACTCCTCTGGTATTGTTAGTGTCCATGGACGGAGGTGATCACTTATCATCAGGTGACCCACATGTCCGTTTGCCATCAATGACATAAAAAATAAAAATATTTGCTTTATATTCAAATTGCTTGCCAGATATTTAAAAAAATCAGTTATATCACGATGTAATGTTAAGTTTCACACTAGAGCTGATTTTAAATTACAATGACTTGAAGCTTAAAATTTACAAAGTAACATATGATTTGCATTTATTTGATTTTCATAATTTCACCTTTGTAACTGTAGCAAATATAAATGCATTTTTAAAGGTAACTTTTAAAACTTCAATTCTTATTTCGCACTTTCGGAGGAAAAATCAAAGACTGAAATCGCTACAAATGTAAATTTATGATTAAATATTACTTTCTTGAACCAAATATAAATGCATTTTTAAAGGTAACTTTTAAAACTTCAATTTTTATTTCGCACTTTCCGAGGAAAACTCAAAAATTTATGATTAAATACTACTTTCTTGAATGTAGTTAACATTTCATTTTACATAACTATGCTGTGAATAAAAAATTATACGGTTTTTTCTTGATAACGTCTTATAAATCGATGAACGTCCACTGCGCGCACAAAAAGGCATAACTCATTGTCATGTTCCACCTGACCCGAGCTTGCAAGCGAGAATGCGAAACCAGCGATAGAGAAGTGCGATCGGCCTAAGCGTTCAGCTTTTGACGCATCTATCTTTCTTCGACTCCGTCGGTCAATGCGTCTTTTCTTATGACATTATCACGTAAAATTATCGGCCGTAAACCGACTTTACAGACAACCAATTTTTTATCAATTGCATGATAATTAATCTTTGAGCTATGTGCGGTTATTAAATTTAAAATCAGTTTATCATCATTTGTTAGTCATCAATGTTAGTATTTATATATAACCCACACACCCGTTACATTTATAACGAAAATGTTGTTCGTAGTATCTCTTTCAGTTTTGCTGCTTGCTGGAGTAGAATCCGCGAGGATACTAGGAGTATTTCCTATGCCTTCTATAAGTCATCAAGTCGTATTCAGAGCACTGTCTTTAGAATTGGCAAAGAGAGGTCATGAAATGGTAATTATTACTCCAAATCCAGCACTGCCTAAGAACAGACCAAAGGACAATGTCACTGAAATTGATATCGGACATTCATACGAAGTTTTAAAGGAATTTAGTACACAAAATGCCGCTGTAAGTTCTAAACGAGGTGTTATTAATGACGTTGAATCTATGATTTCGAATGAAGTCGCTCAAGCTATGTTATATCTTATGGCAGAAATGTTTAATAGTGCTGAAGTGAATCAACTATTACAAGATAAGAAACAGAAATTCGACCTGATCATTGTTGAAGCTATAATGAACTTTCATTTAATATTTGGTAAGATTTTTAATGCTCCGGTAATTATGATTTCTTCGCTTTATGGATTCCCTGAAGTGTATGAGATTATTGGCGCGATGACAAGGCATCCAATTTTGTATCCAAATCTGTTTAGAAATAACTTCAAAGACCTCACATTATTTGAGAAGATGAGAGAGATTTATTACGAAATTCAATTAGCAAAGATATATTGGCAGACTGAGGAAATGGAAAATGCTTTACTGAGAACAAGGTTTGGTGATAATGCTCCTACCGTTCACGAGTTAAAAGATCACGTCTGTTTATTATTTTTGAATTCGTTTCCTATGTTTGATAATAATCGTCCTGTTCCACCGAGCGTTGTTTATTTGGGTGCTTTGCATTTACAGCCAGTTAAAGAGCTTCCGAATGTAAATAGTTTATTTATTTAGAGTATTAATAATTTTCTTTATGTTCATCATTACCGCAAACTGTACCGTACAAATTTAACTGATTAGGTTTTACGTTGTCCTCTTTATTAATATATTAAATGAAAATGTATTAATTTTTAGATTAATTCTGAATAAGGTTTCTTTTTAAGATTTTGTGGTTCCATACATTTACCAATAGTCCCAATCTAATATATTTGACAATGATATTATTTTTTTAACCATATAAGAGAGTTATATAGCTCAACTCTTCTTCTTACTTCTCAAATATATTGCTAAATATAATTCGCATATTAAAGTCAACTTAAATATAAATAGAAAATAATTATAAAATAGGGTATACACCAACTATTACTGAGACAAGACGGTAGTTCATTTTAATCTCTGAAAGTAATATAATGTAAACGTAACTAAAAATTAATAATATTTAAAAAAATTGTAATATGTAAAATGTAATAACGTGTTATAGTTTTATCTTTTTAGATATTAGATCTTTTCAGTTTCATTCATTCATCACGCAGCATACATTTACGCGTGAAAGACGCGTGCAACATATTATCTAAACTGATTTACTTCTAGGACTTAAAGCGATATTTAGATAATTCGAAACGTGGCGTTGTTTACGTCAGTTTAGGAACTAACGTACGTCCTTCAATGATGGATAAGGAGTTACTGGACGCATTTTTGAAAGGTTTCGAAATGTTACCATATGATGTTTTGTGGAAGTTTGACGGAGACAATCTTAAAAATGTCTCAGAAAATGTGAAGCTGCAGAAATGGTTTCCACAGAGAGATTTACTTGGTAAGTTGCTTTTATTTATCCTATGTATATATATACTTTTCTTTTGGGGTGTAAGGGGTATCGAATAACATCATAAGACTTGAAACACCCAAGCCAACCTCACCTGCACGTGGTGCACCCTGCTGAATAACGAACGAGGCAATGGCGAAAATGGGGTGGTAGGGTTTTACAGCCTGACTGGGTCGCAACCAGTATGTATATGGCAAAAAATCCCGTGATAGTGATTCACTTCTGCGGGTCGCGTTTCGGGATCAGCCTGTGCATATCCAGCTTTTCGCAGGCCAGCATGACAGCAGCGACCGGCGATGTATAGTGTGTCACTCGGTGGTCGCTATTATTTTTGGATTGTACTATGCTTACGTCACGTTATTTGTGAGTGTCATACGCTATATGTTAACTCGAAAAACGAAAAAACTTTTTTGTGGAAGTCGGATTTGCAATGTAATTCGGAGAAAAAACAGTCATACGAAAACGTTTCTTACGAACGCTGCCTTAACGATGAGAGATATATGATAGAGTTTCAGAGAAAAGTTGTAGAGTTTGATAATGCCTACAAAAAAGTTAGCGACAGCATATGTCTAACTTTTATGTTTAAGTTACAAAAAGTAGTTTTTTATAAATGATTACCCACAACGAAGTGGACATGGGTCAGCTATATTCAATGTAAGGTAGACTACTGGGTATAAATTTCTACTAATAATAACTCTTGATATTTAAGCCTTCAATTAAATTTTACATCAAACTTTTCATAGGTTTGTTAACTGTAATTAATAAATTTGCTATTATTACCCAATAAATTTGGACCCTTTTTCATCATTGAATAACATGTCATCGTATTATAATGTTAAATTTAAAGCCCCGAATACGAAATATCTTCGCTATTATCCCT
The DNA here is from genome assembly GCA_015888305.1 of Antheraea pernyi. Classification (NCBI taxonomy): domain Eukaryota; kingdom Metazoa; phylum Arthropoda; class Insecta; order Lepidoptera; family Saturniidae; genus Antheraea; species Antheraea pernyi. Next base: position 5,659 of record MU159340.1, on the reverse strand, counting down.
ATATAAGTCAAAAGGTATATTCATTTTGTTAATATAATTAAATTTTTGTTCCCATATATATAAAACACCTGTATTTTTTTCTATTCTCAGCCTTTCAGTTATCTTGATGTAATAACGCTTATATATTTAATTCTATAAACACTGTCTCATTCAAGTCTTATAAATGAAGTATTAACAGTTTCAGATAAATTATTCTTAAACTACAATTGTCTTATTATTCAATTTTAATACTTTTCAATAGAAACAACGGGTTAGGGCCATATTTTTTAATATCTAAAGAAGCTGATAATAAATCAGTATTAATTTTGTGTAAATTTCACGTATTCTAATACGAATTGATTATAGGATACGCTATAATGTTATATTGATTGACATAGTATAAAAGAAACTCCCAAGATAAATTATTCTTAAACTACAATTGTCTTTTTATTCAATTTTAATACTTTTCAATGTAAACAATGGGTTAGAGCCATATTTTTAAATATTATAAAGAAGGTGATAATAAATCAGTGTTAATTTTGTGTGAATTTCACGTATTCTAATACGAATTGATGATAGGATACGCTATAATGTTATATTGAATGACGTAGTATAAAAGAAACTCCCCTACCGCGTATGTCTGTCTGTCTGTTTGCGATAAACTCAAATACTACCGAACGGATTTTTATGCGGTTGTCACCGGTGGATATAATGATTAATGAGAAACGTTTTAGTATATAATTAGTCAAGGATTTTTTCATAATCAGGGTGGGACAACGTCTGCCGAGCCCGCTAGTTGATTGATAAAGGTAAAACAAACATTGTCCATATCTCTGCCTTCAATCGGGGTTGTTTAAACTTAACAATGGTAAGGGGTAATAGAATACTTGGATTACCTGGATCGTCACTTGTCTTGATTCACTTTCGTGTGTTTAATCTCGCAGTTTAGGTGCACTTTATCAATATTGTTAAAGGAGTACTAGCGTAAGCAGTGTCGCTTTCACAAGTGTCGCTAGTGCCAGGGGAGCTAGTGTAGGTGGTAGAGCCACGCTGAAGGTATTAGTGGCTTCAGCATGAGTGGGTCGGCTCCCCGGGGTAGTACCACCCTCTCACAGAAACCGACGTGAAGTAACAGTGCTTGCATTGTTACGTTTCGTTCGGTCAGTGAGAGCGTCGGATACCCAACCCCCCTCCGCACCCCTCTTCTCCACTTCCCCTTCTCCCAAATACAGGTTGGCAACGCATGTGCGATTACTCTGGTGTTGCAAGTGTTTATGGACGGTGGTGATCACTTAACATCAGGTGACCCACTTGTACGCTTGCCTCCTATGACATAAAAAAAACACTCAATCGGGGGTTTTGTTTTAACGCAGGCAATTTAAAATGGCGGGAAAGGGCGAAAAGGATTTATCTTGTTTAGGGGTCAATGCTATACTCTATTGAAATGTGCTTAACATCCACTATGATACATATCAACCATAATTTTGTACTATCATAGACCCATACAAAGATATAACCAAAAATAATCATATTTCTGAAAAAAATAATTGAATAAGAATATAGAGTTAAAATCTTTTTATTTTAGAGCATCCGAACATCAAAGTTTTCGTAACCCAAGGTGGTCTTCAATCTACTGACGAAGCAATTAATTCTGGTGTACCTTTAGTCGGTATTCCTATGATAGCAGACCAGTGGTATAATGTCAATAAATACGTTGAACTGGGAATTGGTGTTAAGTTAGACGCTGTCACGTTGACTGCCGAGGATTTGGTGAAGGCGGTCAAAAAAGTTATCGATGATGACAGGTAAACAATTATATGTGTTATAGCAAATGGTAATTTTGTCATTAATTTAGTTTTTTTTTTTATAATATAGGAGGCAAATGAACAGGTGCGTTGCCTGATGTTAAGTTATCACCACCGTCCATAGACACTTGCAACACCAGAAAAGTAGCAAGTGCGTTGCCATCCTGTGTTTGGGGGCGGGGAGTGGGGGAGGGGGAAGGGTGAAGTGGGAGGCGTGGTGGGTATTATCTGGCGCTCTCACTGACCGAACGAAACACAACAATGCAAGCACTGTTACTTCACGTCGGTTTTCTGTGCGAGGGTGGTACTACCGCGGGCGAACCGACCCATTGATGCTGAAACCAGTAATAGCTTGAGTGTGGCTCTACCACCTCTGAAATCACCTCTACTATTAATTTAATACCAAGAGTAGTTAATTTGTTAAAGAAAGAGAAGACCATGCCACCATCTAAATATTGGGAGCGGGCCATGAGGGTGGGCGTTGTTGTAAAAGAGCTGATTTTGAGGGCCAGACATTCTATTGCAGACGCTCGAGGAGATTGAGTCTGCCAACAAACCTGGCAGTCGTTAATTTGTCCGATTTACGCATTGCATTGTATCCACATTCAGATTATAACAAATTGCTGTTTAACTGAATGAATCTTACATCGTTATGGAACTAAAACTACCCAACGAGCCTTCCGCTCGCATTGACCTTTTACCGATACATAATAGTCTTTGTTTATAAGGAAGTCGAGATATACTCACTGTTTACAGTTTTAATGTGATATTATTTATTATTCTTTATCGATTAATTGCTGATTTTAGTAGCTAATGGCAGTCGAGATATACTCACTGTTTATAGTTTTAATGTGATATTATTATAATAATAAAACTCTTTATTGCACACACGTTGAAAATATACAAAATTAGTCATCAGTTTACAATATGTGTACAGTTAGGCGGCCTTATCGCTTAGAGCGATCTCTTCCAGGCAAACCTAGGGAGTCATTTTACTTTCAAAAATACCGGGTCGCAATATAAATAGACAAAAAGAATTACAAAACTATAAACTAAAAGTGAAAAAACAAATGACGCAATAAAATAAATCTATTACGACAGCGAGAGGTAAAGCCGGTGATGATATTTTTTAAATAATGTCACGAATCCTGCCTGCCTAATATCACAAGAGCGTGCGTTCCATTGGCGTACAGCTTGAACCGCAAATAATTTACTATAAAATACATGAAAATATTTATTATTCTTTACCGATTAATTGCTGTTTTTAGTAGCTAATGGGTATTTTTGAAGCTTATGAGATCGTCTGAAGGACATCGAAAATTAACTATAATTTTGCGTATTATTGAATGCATAACTAAGTAAAAAAAGTCGAGATAAACACTTCATACATTTAATCTTGTTATACAATTTCCAAACAATAATTGCTTTAAAATAGTTTCAGACAAAATATCAAACAAGTAAAGGCATTGATGTACGATCAGCCCCAGAGTCCGTTAGAACGCGCCGTGTGGTGGACTGAGCACGTGCTGCGGCATGGCGGAGCGAGGCATCTGCGGTCACCCGCGGCTAATATGTCCTACTGGGAATATTTAATGGCCGACGTTCTACTTGTAATAATCAGCGTTTTCATCGCTGTATTATTTATTGTAATCTCTATATTGTATTATATAATTAATTTACTTAAATCAGGTGAAAAAATGAAAGAAAAACTTAGTTAATAAATAAAAATGTAATTAATTTTTATTTAAGTATTTTACTTATATTCCTTTATAGATTCTCATAAACACTTATTAATTTTATTATACTGCGAAATGCTTAAGTAACATATTTAAACAGTACTTACGAGAGATGAAAATGGTAGAGCCACGCTGAAGCTACTACTGGTTTCAGCATGAATAGGTTGGCTCGTCTAGGGTAGTACCACCCTCTCATAGAAAACCGACGTAAAGTAATAATGCTTGCATTGTTGCCTTTCGTTCGGTCAGTGAGAGCGCCTGAGAACCATCTCCCCACCCCTCTCCTCTCCACTTCTCCCTCCTTCCCTTTCCCCCAAACACAGACTGGCATCGCACTTTCGAGTTCCCTGGCGTTGTTAGTGTTTATGGACGGTGGTGATCACTAACAAATATTATCTAAATAATCTTGGCGATTGGTTGAACGGTTGAATAGTAAATATATTACAGCGCCACCTAGTGGTAAGGGATAGAATGCTGGATAGAGTAATAAAAACTTTCTTTCTCCTTATAAAAATCAAAACTTGACCGCGAAATAATTATCTTTATTCACAGCGTCCTACTAAATTGTGATATAGCGTATAGTAGTACCAAAATAATTCAGGCGAATATAAATTTACGTCACAGATTAAAGGCTATTAAGTGGTTTAGATTACATAACTCAGAATAAACTATGCTTGGAAACGGAAAAACAATTAAATAACGATTAACCGCGACTATTAACCGAATGGCCGTCAGTTGTTTTTAAATTTCTGTTAATTATTTTGTAATAGGGCGTTTGTTTTGTAATTGTCGTAGATTTAAATACCGCTTATTCTGAAGGAAAACAACGTGATAAAATAGTAGCATACTGGGAAAAGGTTTTTTCTAATGCACACCTTTTTATATACTATACCAAAGTTGTAAATTTGTCACCAAGCATATATAAATACTAGCGGGCCGGGCAGACGTGGTCCTGCCTTGATAATAAAAAAAAAAATAACCGCAGCGACCGGGTCCAATTTTAAATTTAAACCATTCTCGGATCCACTGGCACACGCGAACAAAATTTCATCAAAATCTGTTTAGCCGTTTAGGAGAAGTTCAGTGATATACACACGTACAGAAGAAATCTATATATAAAGATATTCAGACAGATCAATCGTGATGAAATTTGTAGTATATTGGTGAAAGTTTGTTTCTAATACCCGCCTTTTTATCTACTAGATCTAAGTTGCAAATAAGTCGGTCGCCAAACATATATTCAGGTAGATCATCAACTTTACCAGACTGTAAGAAGACTGCAGCCTCTTCTTGATGGAAGTTATAAGCACGATCATCACACCAACGCACGACGTATTGAATCCGAGAAATCCACAGGCTTATATATTTTTTTTATGTCATTGTTGACATTGTTGACAAATGAACTGGTGGGTCAGCGGATGTTAAGTGATCACCACCGTCCATGGACACTAACAACACCAGAAGAGTCGCAAGTGCGTTGCCACCATTTAGGGGGAAGGGTTAGGGGAGGAAGAGGAGAGAGGATAGGGAAGGGGAGGTGGGTCTCCGGCTTTCTCACAAACCGAACGAAACGCAAATATGCAAGCACTATTACTTCACGTCGCTGTTCTGTGAGATGGTGGTACTACCCCGGACGAGCCAACCCATTCATGCTGACACCAGTAATAGTTCCAGTGTGGCTCTACCACCATTAAAAATATATATTTATCTACATACGGTGGTACTACAAGAACATCTCTCGGGTTCAGGTTTCCTCACGATGTTTCCCTTCACCGTCATCAAATAGTATTACCAATTTAAATTAGAATACACGAATTCCGACAAATACGTTGATATATGCCGGGATTTGGAACTGCAGACTTCGGAACGACATTCCACTGGTCAGACCACTCGGTCAGTACGGGCAAATACTTAGAGCCAATTGCTTATTAGATGTCACATGTTACTATATTAAGCTACATCAATATTTAACATCACACGAGGTTGATATCAAAAGATAAAATCTATAGACTGTACAAAAATATCGAGACAGTTATAAGGACTGGCGACTCATTTGAACCTTCAAATTAATTATAGTGTGAATGATAATATATACATTTTAGAATTAATTGTGGTAGAGCTACGCCGAAACTATTACTG
>MU159339.1:196485-239599 GCA_015888305.1 Antheraea pernyi | reverse complement strand
CAATCTTAAAACTCGCTTTGTATCATTAACGACATAGCCTACCAAGGCTTCACATTATTATTATTGGTAATTCTAATAACAAATAGGTATAAATGGTAATAGCAGCGACATAACAATTATTAATTACGCTGTTATGTTATCTTTTGACGAATGGTATTACAGACTGTTGGCAATTATTCTGCTGTTGTATTATATTGTAATTTTAACAATGACTCGAATATAAAATGAATGTTCGTTGTTGTTAGTATCATGACTTTGAGTGTAATCAATGTGTAGCGCTTTCTCTTTCACACCTATTGGTTGTTCTGTAATGCTCCCTTGTTTGCACTAATCAACTCGTTTTCTTATAATCGATGTATCAATAAGCCGTCACTTATCTTAAAGTGACCCACTAGCTCTTAATGTAAACACAAAATCGATAAAATAATATAAAAACATTTAACAAAAAAGTGCTTTAGTGAACAACACTAATAAACAGAATGTGTGTCGACCTGTCCATAAATCATTCTACCCAGCCATATGTCAACAAAAGGAATGGCTTTCATTATTCAGTAGCGGAATGCTTGTTGTTCGGTCTTCTGCTAATATTATATATTTTTTGTTTCTTAACTGTTGCTGTTATATACGAACTGAGTAACTGAGGATATTTATATTTACCTTCTTGATAAGTTTATTTTATAGTCTGTCAATGAGGTTATTTATTAACAAGTAAACTAAGAAATATGGAGCAGCTATTATTACTGACAAGTGGATAAATCAAACATAATAATTACTAAAGCGAGCATGTAAACTACATTGTTGTCGACAAACAAACCTTCAACGTTGATGTATGGCGGCATTAGAACGGCACTGTAGCTAGTGTTTACGGCGATATGATCGAAATGCCTACTGGGCGCCAAGTTCAGCCTCCTAGCTCTCGCTGCTAATGTCCCGTCATCGGCATGCACGTTCAACCATCGGGCATCATAATATGAGCCCGGTGCACCGTCGTTACTACCAGTGCTCGCTGATAATGCAGCTGCTTCAGCGCTATCCATGATACGCTGTATAACAAAGAGAGGGAAGTTTTTAAAATCGATATAATCATGTAATTAGTAAAACCTTTATAATTTACTAAATTGGGTATGAGTTTTTATTTACGTAAATCAGGACAAAATTTCATATTCTACAACAACAACAAAAAGTGCGTGCGTACAAAGTACACATGCCAGAAGTGAAACTTCTTTGGCGAACTAATTTATAAGTCTTGTTTATATTTATACAAACAAGAAAAAGAAAAAAAAAGGATAAAAAGTTTTTTTATTTATTTAATCTGCGTTTACTGCAAATGACGTCACTTCCGTTGCATACCTGCGTGACGTTACATCTGTAAAAATTTTACCCTCATGCGCCTAAAGAAGTTTCACTTCAAAAATCCTAATTTTTGTTAGTGTCAAAGATATTGGAAAGCACCCCAGACGCTCAAGCTAGCTTGGATATATGGTAAAATTGACTGAACAATATAACATTTTATGAGTTAGGTATGCCGTAATATAGACTACATTGCGAACATATAAATAGGAAACAAATTCTTTGTTGAGTTGTCTTTCGTAATCGCAAAGTGTATATGACTTTCGCTTTATTGTCTCGTTATCATACGCTTCCTGTTCTTCAAGGTAATTATTAGTTGTTATTTAAGAGTCGCAATAAAATACCTTGTAATTCACATATATTTTTAATTATAGTGAGTATATTTTTCTTAATTCACATGAAACTATTATTTTCAAATTAGATAAGTTTATACAACTTCCAATAAATAATAACATTTTTTTTGTTTAAAAGTTTTGTGTCGCGCCTCTTTATGTTTTTTTTTCAAACTATAACAATCCCTTTCCGCATTTCTCTATGAAAGTATAAGGGTGGAATCAGTCAAGTCATGAAAGGCATCACGACCGGGTGAGCACAAAGAGTTGTCTGATAAAAGCCACAGACAATCGGCAATTAGCCCCACCAGAATTGGGCTGATCGATAGCAATCCATTGTCATAATTTAGGACGTCGGTGAACAATTTGAAATACAACAAATTTTCTGTATTTTTGTTTTCAATCGCTTTACCTCTAAAGCTGATTATAATTGTTTTAATATACATTTTTTGTACTATGTTATAAAATAATTTGTCATCTGTATAAATATATTATTTAACTCTATAGCCGTCATTCACAGCATACTAACTTTTCATAGAATAGACCGATTTAAATGAAACAAAAAAAAAATCTTGGTGAGGTTTTTCGTGAACGCAGTAGGTACTTTAGCGTGTCCAAGCAAACGGGCAGACATTTCTAAAAATAATTGAAATGTATTCTATTACTTATTCCTCTCTATATTCGTAACAATTTTCTTCACAAAATTCTAAAAATTATAGACACATTAGATTTACATTCTTACTATATTTATTGAATATGTGTATAGATATAGCAAATAACATGAAGTATGTACCGGAATTAATCGAAATTAATTATTGTAAACACCACGATGTTCACAATTTTTTTGGGTATTATAAATTCTAACAATAATCTAAAACATGACTTAAGACCCAAATTGTAAATTCAATTTATGGCAAATTACATTTTTAAAGCGATATGGTTAGTGAATGAGCCACGCTTGTATGTTCGAACACTGCATCACAGATGCGGGCTTGAATACTACAATAGGCCCTGAGCTTTCGATTAGATAATATGTTTGATGAAATTACATCACACGATAGGGAATTGTATGCTGCTTGGCTCAGAAATAAACATAAGGTATCATTTGTAAGGAAAAACAAACCTGTAAATAAAACATACCCCTATTAAATCTATAAAATTGATGAACGTAATCATTACCGTGGATTCAGTTTCATAATCATTAACATATAAAATGAACGAGTATAGAAATAAGTCAGTTTTTGGCGGGTAATACTCATTTGGTAACCTTTAGGCCCGACGCCAGGTAATTTAGGGTTGCGTGATCCCAAATGAATTCTAACTGATTAAACTTACATAACGGACCGAGTTGATGTATTGTATTTGTTATAAAATTAGAAAATTAATCTACCGTAACTTGTAGTCCGAAAATTATTCTTGTTTATATTTATGAAGTAATTTTGCTATTCATGCGAAGAATAATCGCAAAATTGAAATACTAAGGATATATGTTTGCTTTAGTATTTTGAAAATTCTGATATACGTGGTATTTATTAGCAGCTGAGTGGGTTTTATGTTTGGTATTTAGGCAAAAGTTTTTTTAAATATATTTAGATATCGGAAAAAAAAATTGCGTAAAACTGACTATATGTATTATTGAAAATAAGTTATTCGCGTGTAAAGATTAAAATAATGGACATATTTATCTCTTAATTGGTATAAAATGACGATTTTAATTAATTATTACCGTATAAGACGTATTTACACCAAATATTCTAATGAAGAAATTATTGTATACTTAAAATATTTTGCCGTTTTTCTTTCTGCATCATTTATGCAGCCAACACTTCAAAAGAGTCCAGACAACAGTTTATAAATAGCCTAACTCGAGAACAAGCTTACCAAGTGGGGGCGAAGTAATTAAAACTTGCCCCCTTGCGCATTGCCTGATGCTGCAGCTTTGCGGAGTTGTTTATTTTGACACCGAAATAAATTCATTTTATTAAAATTATTATGTTAAATATCTCTTCTGATATTACAAAACACAAAAGGTTGTTCTTTGTTTCTTTAAACACCTTAATCTCTGTAATTAATAGTCAGATTTTTCATTTAAAGGTCTATATTTATTAAGAAAGATTATAGGTTGTATAATAGCTAACTAAATGTAACTGTACGTATCTATAATAATATGTTGTGCTATGTTATATGTAATGAAAAGATAAAACAGATCGAGTTTCTTGCCGTATCGTTTCGATGACTGGGTTGTTTTCCGAACCGGTGGTAATTTAGACGTTCATAAGTCCATTCTCATACCCTAAATTGAATAAAGAATTGAATTGATTGATTTGAGATATCTACGACAAGAGGAGCTAAGGAGTATAGAGTTGGTCAGATAGTACGCTAAACGGGAATAAATAATAGTCCGGGTCCGGGCGAGCCGTGAATCGTGGTGCGGAGTATCGGGAGCCGAGATCGGGAAATATTAAAAGGGAGTGAAGCCGCAAGGCACTGCTAGCTCCAACGACTAAAGTATAATAACTAAAATTAATTCACAATGAGTAAATTATACCTTTTGAGTAATCCCATATTTTTACTAAAAAGTATAAGATTGGATGTCGTGTTATATCTTCAATTTCAATTGAAAAACAAGCATAAAGGTAAACGAAAACAGAAAAAACGATACATATAATTTATTATATCAGCTTCGGACACCCATAAGGAATGCACATAAAAATCCAAACCCCGCAAAGTAAATTTTATCCACCTTCAATTTTAGCGCCGCGCGCCGGCTGAGAATCAAATAGCAGGGTTACCAACTAAAGTTATTCAGCAATTTGACGTTTATTCTAAAATGTTAGAATATAAAAGTAAGGTCAGTATGGAATTTCTTAATACTTTTACTCAATATATGCATTTGTTATGTTTTGTTATGTGTATAGTGCTATACATATGTAAGTTATTTATATGATAAATCGTTCTTTACAAATGCTAATTAGTAAAAATCTTAAATGAAATATTACAACGTCACGTAAATATCTCTCTTATGAAAAGGTTGTGGTATCTTAAAACAATGCGTTGTAACCTCCCGTAAATAAGCACCGTTTTTTGAGCTACGGTTTCATTAAGCGCTAAATGTTAGAATTGCTTTTTCGACGTCAAGAATTTCGTGCCAAACCGTTACATTTTTAAACTTATTTGTTAGTGCGAATTCTCTGTGTACGTTGATCCCACACTGCACTCATTTGCTATTGTACACTATACCTAACATTTATGTGTATGAATAGCTAGCTTAGTTTAGCTAAGACAGATTCACGAAGGTGCATCCAAGGCAACAAGCTCCAGCCGAGTTTCGGACACTCTGTGTCTGCCTTAAGCACTCGCCTTAGTAGTCCGGTAATGTTGTGAAGGCCCTTCAGGCCAATAGCGTGGTCAGTTCGAAAACAAAAACATTTATTATTTTATTAATGTTGTATTCAACAATTTGTTATATGATGATGAAATCAAAACAATCTGGGGTCAATACAAATCTGATTAAACTTGTGTGTTAGGTTTTAGATCCAACATAAGCTGTTAGTCACATGGTTATGTTTGGTCTTTGCAAATTAATACATGTTATTATGGTATGTATACGTCAGCATGGACTGTGAAATAATATGAAATTATGGTCGACCACGTGTGACGCTTTTACGGCTCTTCGGTTTTTTTTAATTAGTTCGCCATACTGCACTCTGTATTCGTAGTACTGTAAATAAGCACGTGAAATGAACCGGTATCGTTGAAATGGATACGATTCATCACCTGCTATAGTCAAGTTTTTTAATACATAAATTGTGCCTTTTGGTAATATAGCAAAATATTCGTAAACCAATAGAAATTACACGATTAAAATATGATATAGTTAGCATAACACTAGAAAGAATTACAGCGTATGAAGAAATATATAACGATTTATATATGTTAAATAATAATTTAATGATTTATAATGTTTTTTCAAATATCACGACGTTAGGAAAGTTTTGTTTGTTTTTTCGAACTATCAACGCTATTTACCCAACAAGGCCTTAACAGCTTCACCGGACTACCAAGGCGAGCGCTTAAGGAACCCAGCCGATTTTATTTGACAACTAGCTCAAGGGTGCGCGGCACACCTCGGCTTTGGCTGTTGCCTAAGCTAAGCTAACTATTCATACATATATGAGTTGTTGAAACATATATGTATACCAATGGTTAGGAAACTATCTCATCCTTTTTGTCGCACACATAATTTTATGGATTCCTATTTTCAATGACCTTGTAATCACTATAATAAATTCCTTAACATTATTGACATATTTTCTAATAATTCATTATCTTATAAAAATAAAGTAGTTGATGTTCTGTATAAAGACGGAGGTGTAAATTATACTTTTTGTATTTATGTTTTAATTCTTTAAACTTTTTTGTGTATGATAAAAAAGTACTTTCCCAAGATTAAAAAAATTCAATACATTTACACAAAGTACACATATATATAAATTTTATGTTGTAGTATAATACAATAACTAAAGGCTTTATATCATCACGCCAAGACCAATAGGCGCCGAGCATCAGTGATAAATGTTACAAAATCGGGGTTTCTTTTTACCTTTAGCTATTCTAAGTAAGTCTTCTAAGTAACTATTCCACGTGGACAAAGACGCAAACGTGTTTGTAATTTTTTGATTTTCGTGAACAAAAATATTGTAGGTTCATTTTCTCTCCTTGGAAGATAATTTGAAATAAATAATTATTTATCGCTATATTGGATTAAATCGCATTTTTTTTCTAATTAGTCTTACTACATAATACTGTCCGTATAGAGTATAGCCCTTGAATACTCTAAAAACTCAAAGAGCGTTGCTCCATTCTCAGAAATAATATCAAATGGGCACATTAATTACGTAATAGGATGTTTTTTTTTAAATTATTATTATATCATTGGTGGCAAACGAATAGGTGGGTCACCTGATGTTAAGTGATCACCACCGTCCAATAGACATTTGCAACACCAGGGGAGTCGCAAGTGCGTTGCCAGCCTAGGTTAGGAGGAGGAGCAAAGGAAGGGGGAAGGGGAAGGGAGGTGCTCGCACTGACCGAACGAAATGCAAACATTGCAAGCACTGTTAATTCACGTCTGTTTTCTGTGAGAGGGTGGTACTACCCAGGGGGAGCCGACCCATGCTGAAACCAGTAATAGCTTTAGTGTGGCTCTACCACCAATGTATAAAAGGACACACTTAACAAAAACACAATATACTACACACTTTAAAACATTTAGATAATAGAAGGACTAAATACTATAGTTGTGATGTACGAGCAGTATAAAGTGAAAGAAGTAGGTCTTTAGTCGAGTGAATGAGGCGTGCAGTTAACAAAGCCGGCGGGAGACAACGTTCGCTTATGAAAACACAAATCTTCTTATATTTTTCATTCATATGGCTTTATATGAAAAATAAGTGGTATTAATGTCTTCATTGCTTTATCTTCTTCTTCTTACCCTTATTCCACCTAAGCAGGGTCGGCACAACATGTTTTCCTTTTCCACTCCCATCTGTGAGATATCATCTCAGTATTCACACCATTTATATACATATCGTTTTTCACACAATCCATCTTTTTTTTTAAATTGTAGCACGGGATAATGACTGCACTGTGCCTGATGGTAAGCATAGTACAATACAAAAACAACGGCGATCACCGAGAGATACGCCCTCCTACGTCGAGCGTCGTTGTCATGCGTACATGTCTCTTCGCGTTACGCTTGAAGGACCCCATGTTATAGAATGAGGGACACAGTGACCGGGAGATTGTTCCACAGCTTCATGGTACGGTAGAGATAAGATGTTGCGAACTATAAATATTTCGGTCTTCCTTTATTCCTATATCCATCCACCTTCATAGTCAACACTTTTCTAGACACATGACTTTCATCTCTCCTCGTAATATGTAGTTTTTCATTACTTTATATTGTCTACGATAGATCAGTTTCATTTCTACGTAGAAATAATTAAATACTAAACGTATTTTAACATAATCAGCAAGAATAGAACAGTAGTATAAGCGTTGGGTTATAATCCCACACATGACAATTATTAGCATGGTCCACAAAGTATTAAGTCTTAATGAACTTTGTGTTATTGTGGTAGCTGTTTATTTAAAATAAAAGAACATAAAAATGAAAAAACAACGTGATATTGCTCTAGTTCATTTCTTAAAAACTATAATAAAAAATCTGAAAATTAGAACCTACATATATTCATTAACAGTTTAATATTAAAAATATGCTTCAAGTACACTTTGAGACGCTGTGATTGAAGAATAATACGCTAAGGAGAAAAACGCCTCTTCTTTGAATTAAGCTTTTAAGGATAGGTACACGTAAGATGTAAATAAGTGCGATTAAATGTTCAAAATTATATCTGTAGGTATAGCCAACATAATTTTTAATATATGTTAATAATACAGCTAAGCAAATACTAGAAAATACACATAATTATGGCGCTCTATCATTTATTCGAATATTATTCAGCTTCACTATATATATATGACGTCCTTTTTCGATTTGGCGCACGAATGTATAATACAAAATGATTAAAACATGAAAAATTGCATAATTGTATAATATACAATATATACATATTATTTATTTTTTTAAATCATAATTGGCAAACGAACTTGTGGGTCACCTGATGTTAAGTGATCATCACCGTCCATAGGCACTAACAACACCGGGGGAGTCGAAAGTGCGTTGCCAGCCTGTGTTTGGGGTAAGGGTGTGAGGAGAGGGGAAGGGTAACGAAGCTGCGAGTAGTCAAGTAGTTGTAAGTGTAAGCGGTTTCATAATTCTATGGGGTAAGGTATATAATTTGTCAATGTTTTTTGTAAATTGGTTGAAATATAACGATAATTGTTGTAAGTTGTAAGCTGGAAGTTTTCTCCGAAAATGCCGCCCAATTCCTTTGAGATATAACAAAACAATTGAGATAATAAACGACGCAGACGAAGTCGCGGGTATCGGCTAGTATGTTATTTGAAGTAGTCACTTACTTTTAAACGAAGGATTTGCCGCTGTATATTTACGACTTTTATTACATTTATATACTCTATGATACATTACTCTTAACGTAATGCCGACATCGTAGTTTGTATGTTTTCAGAATTAACGGAATTTGTACGGTCAGGCTTGTTTATTGCTGGATAAACTGAATTATTAGGTACTTTTATTTAAGCAGTTATTGTTACTAATCCTTACTGTTATAAATGTGAGTTAATTTCTTAAGCTTTCATGCCTTAAATACTTAACTATACATCATGAAATTTTGCAAACTAGTTGTAGGATTTCCCGAGGGATTGATCAAACCCGTACATTAATGCGATCGTAGCTGCGAGAAAAGTCTAGTATTGCAAATAAAGCAAAGCGTAATGAATTCTAAGTCTTCTAAGTAACTATACCACGTTGACAAAGTCGCAAACGTGTTTGTACTTTTTTGATTTGCGTGAAAAAAATTGTTGTAGGTTCATTTTCTCTTCTTGGAAGATAATTTGTAATAAATAATTATATATCGCTACATTGGATTAAATCGCAGTTTTTTTCTAATTAGTCTTACTACATAATACTGTCCGTATAGAGTATAGCCCTTGAATACTCTAAAAACTCAAAGAGCGTTGCTCCATTCTCAGAAATAATATCAAATGGGCACATTAATTACGTAATAGGATGTTTTTTTTTAAATTATTATTATATCATTGGTGGCAAACGAATAGGTGGGTCACCTGATGTTAAGTGATCACCACCGTCCAATAGACATTTGCAACACCAGGGGAGTCGCCAGTGCGTTGCCAGCCTAGGTTAGGAGGAGGAGCAAAGGAAGGGGGTAGGGGAAGGGAGGTGGGCCTCCGGTGCTCTCACTGACCGAACGAAATGCAAACATTGCAAGCACTGTTAATTCACGTCTGTTTTCTGTGAGAGGGTGGTACTACCCAGGGGGAGCCGACCCATGCTGAAACCAGTAATAGCTTTAGTGTGGCTCTACCACCAATGTATAAAAGGACACACTTAACAAAAACACAATATACTACACACTTTAAAACATTTAGATAATAGAAGGACTAAATACTATAGTTGTGATGTACGAGCAGTATAAAGTGAAAGAAGTAGGTCTTTAGTCGAGTGAATGAGGCGTGCAGTTAACAAAGCCGGCGGGAGACAACGTTCGCTTATGAAAACACAAATCTTCTTATATTTTTCATTCATATGGCTTTATATGAAAAATAAGTGGTATTAATGTCTTCATTGCTTTATCTTCTTCTTCTTACCCTTATTCCACCTAAGCAGGGTCGGCACAACATGTTTTCCTTTTCCACTCCCATCTGTGAGATATCATCTCAGTATTCACACCATTTATATACATATCGTTTTTCACACAATCCATCTTTTTTTTTAAATTGTAGCACGGGATAATGACTGCACTGTGCCTGATGGTAAGCATAGTACAATACAAAAACAACGGCGATCACCGAGAGATACGCCCTCCTACGTCGAGCGTCGTTGTCATGCGTACATGTCTCTTCGCGTTACGCTTGAAGGACCCCATGTTATAGAATGAGGGACACAGTGACCGGGAGATTGTTCCACAGCTTCATGGTACGGTAGAGATAAGATGTTGCGAACTATAAATATTTCGGTCTTCCTTTATTCCTATATCCATCCACCTTCATAGTCAACACTTTTCTAGACACATGACTTTCATCTCTCCTCGTAATATGTAGTTTTTCATTACTTTATATTGTCTACGATAGATCAGTTTCATTTCTACGTAGAAATAATTAAATACTAAACGTATTTTAACATAATCAGCAAGAATAGAACAGTATTATAAGCGTTGGGTTGGAATTCCACACATGACAATTATTAGCATGGTCCACAAAGTATTAAGTTTTAATGAACTTTGTGTTATTGTGGTAGCTGTTTATTTAAAATAAAAGAGCATAAAAATGAAAAGAAATAAATCCTGAAAATGCTCTAGTTCATTACTTAAAATCTAAAATAAAAAACCGAAAACTAGTATTGACAATCAGAACCTACATATATTCAATAACAGTTTAATATTTAAAAAAATGCTTCAAGTACACTTTGAAACGCTGTGATTGAAGAATAATACGCTTAGGATAACAACGCCTTGTCTTTGATTGAAGCTTTTAAGGATAGGTACACGAAAGATATAAATAAGTGCACGGCGATTAAATGTTCAAAGTGATATCTGTAGGTATAGGTAGTAGGTAAGGTGTGTCGAATGACATTATAACACTTGAAACATCCAAGACAACCTCACCTGCACGTGGTGCACCCTGCTGAATAACGAACGAGGCAATGGCTAAAGCGGGGTCGTAGGGTTTTACAGCCTGACTGGGTCGCAACTACCATGTATATGGCGAAAAAGCCCGTCATAGTGATGATTCGCTTTTACGGGTCGCGTTTCGGGATGAGCCTGTGCATAACCAGCTGTTCGTAGGCCGGCATGACAGCGGCGACCGGCGATGGATAGTCTGCCGCCACTCGTTGGTCACCATTGTTTTTGGATTGTATTGTGCTTACCATCAGGCATAGTGCAGTAACTTAGCCGTGCTATAATAAAAAAAATGTTAATAATACAACTAAGCAAATGCTAGAACATTCACATAATTATGGCGCTGTAATCATTTATTCGAATATTATTCAGCTTCACTATATGACGTCCTTAGTCGGTTTGGCACCCGAATGTATAATACAATATGATTAAAACATGAAAAATTGCATAACTGTGTAAAATATACATATTATGAAACAAAGTCCTCCGTCGCGACTGCCTGTTTGTGTGTTCGCGATAAACTCACAAACGATTGAACGGATTATAATGCTGTTTATTAAGAGATAGAGAGATAGATTTTTTGTAAATTGGTTGAAATATAACGATAATTGTTGTAAGTGCCGGAAAATGTCAAGTTTTGGAAGTTTTCTTCGAAAATGCCGCCTAATTCCATTGAGATATAACAAAACAATTGAGATAATAAACGACGCAGACGAAGTCGCGGGTATCAGCTAGTATGTTATATATTTATACGTTTGAAGTAGTCACTTACTTTTAAACGAAGGATTTGCCGCTGTATATTTACGACTTTTATTACATTTATATACTCTATGATACATTACTCTTAACGTAATGCCAACATCGTTGTTTGTATGTTTTCAGAATTAACGGAGTTTGTACGGTCGGTTTCTTTATTGCTGGATAAACTGAATTATTAGGTACTTTTACTTAAGCAGTTATTGTTACTAATCCTTACTAATGTTATAAATGTGAGTTAATTTCTTATGCTTTGATGTCTTATATACTAAATTGTGCATCATGAAATTTTGCAACCTATTTGTAAGATTTCCCGGTGATTGATTAAACCCGTACATTAACGCAAGCGAAGCTGCGAGAAAAGCCTAGTAGTGTTATAAATAAAACAAAACATAGTGAATAGGATTATTAAATTGTAAGTTACTTAATGAATGTATCTCAGAAGCGATGGTGGCTGAGTACCACTGACCATAATCTGACACACTTCGTTTGACGTAAGTTCTATAATAACGAATCTGAGCTTCTAATGAAGAAACGGACAACGATGAAATCATTACGATGCTTGCGTATTTTGTAGTGCTAACTAACTAGTAAACTCGAGTTGAAAGATTATCAAATATTCCGACGACCTCCGCTTGGAAGCCAATTTTTTTATTATATATAATACTAACGGGCCCGGTGGACGTTGTCCCACCATGGTATGAAAAAACTTTGACAAATTTTTTTCCTAAACCTGCCTCATGAATCACTTTATCTAATGGTCAAAACCGCATGAAAATCTGTTCAGTAGTTTTTGAGTTTATCGCGAACAGACAGACAGACGTGACAGTGGACTTTGCTTTATAATATGTAGTGATGATAACTATTTTGTTTCTGGCCATATGTTATGCTGTTGTGGCCATATATTATAAGTGTTGAGATATTAAGTATAACAACTATGATTCTGTAATTATATAACTGAATTGCCAGAAGTAAGTTATTTGATATAAATACCTTTAAGTTGTAGTAATACCAAAAATGTGGAGTTAAATTTCAACTCAATTTATGTCAGCTCCTTTCATAATAATAGGCATCGTATTAGTGGAATGGTGCCAGGACGTTGGCGGACTCGATTCATCGGGTTGTGCATTCTGTCGGCGCTGTCCTGGATTTGCGACGCGACTAGACATAATCCATTAGGGATGTGAAACGCATCGATATAAATCTACATATCGAATTTATACACTATTTTTTCCTTAATATATGCGTATAAAAATGTAATATTATAGATTTGATTATTTATATTCTCTAAAAAATGACAGTTGGAAAAACATTTTTTTTTACTTTCATTGATTCATGAATAATTTTTTGAAGTGGAAACTTCTTTAGACGCGTTAAGATAATTTTTTGGGGGTACATAAGTTTATAATTTCGCGTCATGACATGCTAGTAAGCGTGACAGACCGTATTTCGCTTGCACGGCTTGTATCAAACTAGCGACGCGTAGTATAACGGTCTTTTAAATTGTGAAGCCCATCATAATATGTTTGATTAATTAATAAACTGTATCAAAATATATATAATTATTGTTCGGAGTGCCAATATATATGTAAAACAGACTAATATTAATAATTTCAATATGCAAATAATGAAATTAATTACAATTAATTTAAAAATTGTGAAGCTCTGCAAAAAGTAAGGTATACAAAAGTGAACTATTATATATAACTAACGAGCCGGCAGACGTTGTCCCGCCCTAATTATAAAAAACAATCCGTATACTAAAACATTCCTCAAGAATCACTTTATCCACTGGTGAAAACCGCATAAACACCCGTTCAGTAGTTTTTGAGTTTATCGCGAACAGACAGACAGACAGACGCGGTAGGGGACTTTGTTTTATACTATGTAATGTTTTATACTATGTAATGATGATATTGAATAAGTGTTTCAACTAGTGATTTTAGTAAAGACCGATGTACTCATAGTAAGAAACAGGATAAAGATGCTAAATGTATACATTTTTGACAAATTATATTTGGAAAATTCATTTCCACATAATTAAAATTAAGAACTTCAGTTATATTATTGGTACTCTGAACATTTTACCGTCGTAAAAGACGGAAGAAAATATAAAATATTTTCAAGGCACGTTCTAACAATAATATGATTACTTCAGTGTAACATTTATTAAAGTCGATAAGGTTGTGGCCTCTCAAATCGAGTTTAATATAAGTAGAAGTGGCAACGGGTCGCTGACATCTCCGTCCTCCGCCCAGGCTGATCTTTACACCCACGCGACGCGACGTGCCCCTTGACTAAGTTCACAACTTATGTTACTATATTAAATTACACTAAGGGTTTTCGGCCTTGTTGGTTGCAATTTAGTTTCTTGTACGAAAAGTTAAAATAGATATATTTTTAGATTATAAAAAACACTGATCTATAGAAATGCTTTAAATAAACAACAACGTTCTAATTGTAATGTTATATTTCTAAGATCCTTACATTACAAATCGGTTAAGGACACTGATGAAAATTTTCAAACTGAGATAAGATACGAAAACTTTAACGTTGCTTTATGGTGGTAGAGCCACGCTGAAGCTATTACTGGTTTCAGCATGAATGGGTCGGCTCGCCCGGGGTAGTACCACCCTCTCATAGAAAACCGACGTGAAGTAACAGTGCTCGCATTGTTGCGTTTCATTCGGTCAGTGAGAGCGCCGGAGGCCCACCTCCCCTCCCCTCTCCTCCTCTCCCTCTGCCTCCCCTAATCCCTTCCCTCCAAAGGGTGGCAACGCACTTGCGACTCCTCTGGTGTTGTAGTGTCCATGGACGGTGGTGATCACTTAACATCAGGTGACCCACCAGTTCGTTTGCCACTTATGACATAAAAAAAAAAAAAAAAAATCATAGAAAGTTTTGATACAAAACCATTTTACAAACGGAAAAACCATCACCACCACCATAATCTACCTTAGGACGTGTAATGTTATTAGTTTTTATACATAAAAATTTGTAATCTATACATATACTAAGAATGTAAATCTGGACTTTTTCGATTTTCACGAAGAGAAGTTGCAGGTGTCTAGGAATAAGTAATAGAATACATTTCAAACATTTTTAGAAATGTCTGTCTGTCTGTCTGTTTGTATAAATACACATCACTGTTAAAGTACAAGAAAATCATAAAGCATGTCTTTGAGAATAACTTAGTCTTTGTTTTATTAAAATCGATCCACTCTATCAAAAGTTATTGTAATTTTAATGACGATGCGGCGTAAGTACGAGAGAATAGTAAATAAGTAAATGGACTTAATACATTCAGATGACTTTATTAATCAATGTTTTTTCTATAGAATTAAATGCGGGCGAAGTCGCGGGCACAGTTAGTCATTAATATATCTAAATTTATATGTAATGGTGAAAATACCAAGACAAAAAATACTTATAACGTTAATGCAAATAAAATTCTCGTTTAGCCTGGTGCGTGTCACTTAAGCGTCTTATTACTGCAGGCGTGCCAACGCGTTTCTGGAATACTGAGTAAGTAGTAAGTAGCCTACGGGAATTGCATTCGCTATCCCGTATTCTTCCGCTGATCCTTATGTAGGAGTGAGAGGGACGCAGCACCTCCTCAAGACGGCGAATCAATAAAGTCCACTCGTACAAGTCGGGCGGTGCAGTAAATGGATATGGGTCACAGTGCACTCGGCCCGGGATGTTATTTAATAACCTTCCATATACCGTGACAGATATTACCTGATACTTTCTCTTAGTCATTTTATGCTTATGCGGTCCGAATTAGAAACGATTATAGTTAGATTTAATTCGTTGTTACGCCATAAATATAACTTAAAGGACTTAAAGGTTGATAAGCTTTGAACAGAGATGATTGTCATAGCAATTTCCGTTGTCGATAGCGGTCCGATGGCGTGAATTATGTCAGAGATTTCTTGTCACAAGCAGCTGGTGTTTCGCAATTTGCTGATGGCGGCATTAAGGTCGGCTATGCAGCGGTCTAGTTGCTGTGCCGTTCCCCCCACACCCCCACCGCTGAGGGTGTCCGCTACGCTCTGCGGTTTACCGCCGGAATTTGGTAGGACAGCCTTGCACTTAAGCTTACTGTGTGTTTTGGTTTAGACATGTGTACAATGAATAGGGAAGTAATGAATTACTTTTTTAAATTACTCTTAAAACATTGTTGTTATATGTACTGAAGTGAACATATCGATATATTTTTGGTCCAATAATATAAACTAGTGGTAGTCCAGTAGAAATTGTTTGATAATAAGGGTTAAAAAGTTTTTTCTTCGTTTGTTAATACCTAAATATTATTATCTGTAGTTCTTTTATATTTTGTTTTTCCATATAGTAAAAACTGTACCACACGATTATTGTACTAGTATTGGAGATTATAGACGTAGGAGCATGAAGTATGACGAATAGAAAATTAATAAAAGCATCGATCCGTCGATGGTACGGAGAAGAATTAACTATTTACAGACTTTTTTTAATGATAACACTAATAATAGCTATCAAACTCAAAACGAAAATCTGTTGACTTACAGAGGAAAAAAGGTACTGTACTCTTTTATCATCTGCTATTCTTTATACGAGTGCTCGTCCAGTGGTCGAACTTCGACCATATAAATAAAAACTTTTAGCAATTTTTTATTGATACCGCTAAAGCTCGTTAATAGCTACAAAAAAAAAAGAATTAAGAAAATCGGCTGAGAAACAGAGGAAGGAGATATTCTTAACTGTTTCCCCACTGCCTAATTATATGTATATAATTATATTATATATAATTCTTCTATCTGCTTGCCTAATTATATGATATATAATTCTTCTGTCTATGTGTATGTGACTGAACTCCTTCTAAACAGCTAGACTGATTTTGATGAAAATGTTTGTTTGCTCAGGTGGTTGACTTTTAAGATTTTCTTTTATTATCAAGGCAGGGCAAAGTACGCCGGGCCCGCAAATAATACACTTTTACAATATAACTGATTTATTAGGCATTGAAATTTAATATTTCCTTATGTTTTTATTTATTTATTCAAATGATCTAAAATTTGAATAAAAATTTATTCATAATTAACTTTCGCTTATAAGTAATCATGACTTATGTAGTAGACTAGCTTCTGCACAGGATTTCGTCGGCGTGGAATATTTACTTTAAAGCTAACACGCAGCAGAAGCTCTTAAAATGAAAAAAAAAAAACGATTTTGAAACATTCTTCATTGGTGCTCTGCTCTTATTGCTCTTAGCGTAATGGTATGTCGATAAATGAGCTATTGACCACTGAAATAATTTTTCAATTCGGACCAGTAGTTCCTGAGATTAGCTCGTTCAAGCAAACAAACTATTCAGCTTTATAATATTATTATTATATGTATAGATTATAGATATAAAATAGGTTAACCGTTGAGTTAAATATTTACGCCATTGTAAGCATAAGCGTGGAGATGACTTAATATTACGTAATTAATTTTAATGTCAAATATATTAACTTTGTGTTACATATTAAATTACCTCACGAAGTAAAATTTGAACCAATTTTCTAACATTATCGTGTCATGAGCATGTAATTGTGTGTGTAAATTATATTAACAATTCTATTTGAATACTAGCTGATGTTCGCGACTTCGATCACATGATTAGGTATACTTTTACCATTGAAACATCAAAGACTAGGGTTCAGTTTAATATTTTAGCTCTGCCTTGACAATATGTTCTTAATAATTTTATGTATTTCCGCAAAAAGTTAGAGAAAGCTAGACTGGGTAAAATACCATTATATTAATACCAATTACAAATTGACCATCCCATGTTTCAAATGTAGTAACTATTCTCCTAAAAAGGTTCTACGACAAAATTACAGAACCCATTACAGATTTGCCGGATAGTAAGTTCAATCACCATGTCAAGGGATTTTCATATTAAAAAGCAATCATAAAGTGAAGAATATATAAACGATGGTGATAGATGGAAATAACAATCCCCTCTGTAAACCCGCTAAGAACATTTGCAACTATAAGGCATTGTTATTAAAATATTCACAATAAAAGAATAGACCACGAGTTTCTTGCCGGTTCTTTTCGAATACTGGGTTGTTTTCCGAAACGGTGGTAGTTTTGACGTTTTTTTTTTCTCTCGAACTGACTACGCTATTGACCTGGCAGGTTCTTCACAGCTTCACCGGACTAGGAGTTTTGACATTTATAAGCGCCTTCTCAGAGCCTAAATTTCATAAGGTTTTTTTGATTTGATTTAAATAAAACGTATATTATCTTTAAAATATCTTTGACTTTTTTAAATAGTGGTTTTCTTATTAACTGCTTAACACCTATGGGATATAGTAATTATATGAAGTTTTAGATCCGTTCTTGGATTCAGGTCTATGTCGATATCAGAACTATCAGCAGAGGTTGTCCCGCCCTGATTATGAAAAAAACCTGGACGAATTATATACCAAAACGTTCCTCGTGAATCACTTTATCCGCTGGTGAAACCGCATAAAGATCTGTTCAGTAGTTTTCGAGTTTATCGCGAACAGACAGACAGACAGACGCGGTAGGGGAGTTTGTTTTATTCTATGTAATGATGGTGTTCGCGAATTCGTTCTTATGAATGTTTCATGAGGACTACGTGTTTTATATGATTTAAAAGTGAGCACTCTCTTTAAATGTTTAACTTCTAAAACCTATTTATCGTTTTTCAGTAGAATTATCATCACCGTAGAACCTAATACTATATTAATACCTAATAATAATATTCTGTAAATCTCTATCTATCAGTGAAAGAATTAATTCGGTTCTTCCGGATAAGCAGACGAAATATTAGCTTATCTGCACACTAAGAAAGGTAAGGAGTCCCCTTCAATCAACAATAACGGAGTCCCTTAGCAACGGTTGTACTGTATGATGACGAATGCATAAGTTTTAAAATTACCTTACACCGTTCATGTTAAGTAAAGACTATGATTAATATTTTGGCTTAAATTTTCAAAGTTACATAGTTGTTTATATTGCTATGTTATTTTTAATGTAACGTGTGTAACATTTTGTAAAAGCAGTTACTGGACACCTAACTTAGAACGTACATTGTATCTTTTTTAAATTTGTATACATTGCCTTTTGTCTATAATCTCAAACGTGAAATTAAGATGTGACCGGATACACTGACTCCTTAAATTATATTACAAAGACAAGCGGATTTTTTTTTTGTAAATGTCAAATCACCAATTTATTTTTTTACTTTTACGACAAACTACTGCACTATTCGTGATGTAAGCACAATGCAATCCAAAAGTAAGGACGACCAATGAGAGATCTACTAACCGTTGTCAATCGCTGTTGTCAAGCCCACTAAAGCGGGCATTATATCTGTTGTATGGTTGTCGCGATCTTGTCAAACACAATTGTTGGGCTAATTGCTCCGGCAATTGATTATGGTTGAGAGTAATTTTCGCTTGATTCCTACTTAAATTTCAGTTATAACTAATCCTACGTAACATTATAAATGCGTATTTTAGTTAGTGTGTTACGCTTTCATACATGAAAAACTAGTCAACCGATCATCGTTATCTGCGCATCCTCTAAAATACTATAATACACGTTCATATAGTTTAAATATATGTTAAAAATATAAACCCGATCGAGTCTCTTGGAGAGAGAACCAGTGGTAGGGTTAACGTTCATAAGCGCTTTATAGGGCCTAAATTGATCAAAGTACCTTCAATATCGATTTTGATCATGAAATTTTGTTTAGATATTATCAAGGGTAG
The DNA here is from genome assembly GCA_015888305.1 of Antheraea pernyi. Classification (NCBI taxonomy): domain Eukaryota; kingdom Metazoa; phylum Arthropoda; class Insecta; order Lepidoptera; family Saturniidae; genus Antheraea; species Antheraea pernyi. Next base: position 220,045 of record MU159339.1, on the reverse strand, counting down.
AGGAATAGACATAGGGTACGTTTCAACCAGACAATAAGTACTATTCCCGAAGGATAGAAAATATCTTTTAGTACATTAACGCGAGCGAAGCCGTAAAATTTGGTTAATTATAATTATTATTTTTGTATCCATTATCACATAATAAGAATGAAGTATTGTAGTTATATACCACAGAACATACAGTGCGCGTTTGATCATCGATATCAAAAAGAAAAGAATAATTGATTTTGAAAATTTTTAATGTTTGGTTGTAAAACTTCCTTATCAAATTTCCGATATTTGCTAAGTTTAAATAACTCGTTTAATTACTAATAATGTTCGCGTTCGAAGCAATAACTATGCATGAGATAGTTTCAGTGAAGAATCTCGGAAGCTTGCAATACACGCATGTCATGGCGTAGCATATTCTCCTCACATTGCACGTATTACCGCAAGTTAATACGTTATTGGTATTAAACTGTGTAACCTGTAATATTGCAAGAATTAGAAACTTGAAGCCGGTTCACGCTCTAGATATAACAAATTCACATTGTTCGTGTATGCTTCCCTTTAGTCCCTTATTTAACATATTCGCTATTATAGTTTCAAAATTCTTGTTGCCTTGTAATATTACAATATGTTGTTACAACTATATGCAACTAGTTGTGCCCGCGGTTCGACACGAGTATGCTATTATTAAATGTAATAAATAATTGAGTAATAGCAAAATGGATATTGTGTAAGTATTTTCTGTGTTCGCTAGTAATTTTTTATTACGATCGATTGACATCGATATAAGTTGATGTGCCGCAGCGTCATCTAGTGACAGGTAAACCGTGTTCGAGTTTGTCAATTCAAATACAATCGTATATAATAACAATCATTTTGTAGTAAATAAGTCATTCTTTGTAGTAATGGTCTTCCATTGGGCCGTTTTAAATATATGAATACTGTATAAGTATATAATTTTTTCAATCAATATTACTTATGATATTTTCAATCGACTTGATTTTTAACGTATTGTAAAAACGAACCAAATTCAATAGCAAATACTTATTCAGAAATAAATTATTGTAGCATGCAACTATCGCAGACATCGTGTGCAATAATATAATACAGAACATTAGTGCATTCGGAAACTAGGTCATTTGTAACCTAGTACATTTCTTCCCTAAAAGACACATGCATACAATGAAATACTAAAATGTTATTTTCAACTACACTTTTGTATCCTTCGTAGAAAAATTTTAGCATATTATATTTGTGAATAATGTCAATTATAAGTTTTGTATAGCAAATGAAATTTTAAGTTATTAGGGACACTACTCCCAAATTCCATATGCAAATTTTATTGTGGTTTGGTTCATCGCATTTGTTCTATATTCTTGGTGAAATTGATATTTTATTTTTATTTGTATAATGGAACGTCGTTTGATTTGTGTGACCAGTATTATCAAAATTTTTTTCGCCTCGTAAACCTCTAAAAGTTATATTAACCCGGAATTTGTTTGAATTCCGTGTACTGAGTGTTTTAATTATGGAATTAGCTTAAAATCGATTGCAAGAGTTATTGGCGGGATCTTGGTCTGTCATGTAGTTGATTTTGTTTTTTATTCATAATCTTGTGTTACTTGACTCTATATTGTGTAAAATTGAAGGTGTTTTATGTAATATAGTATTTTATTATGCATAAGTGAAGTGAATGGAAAATAATACCACGGACCATTAATTCTGAGATGCTACAAAAACACATGGAAACAAGATGGCCAGGTTCTTGTTAGTTCATTGAAATTATAGCAAAAATCTTGTAATATCGATGCTCACTTGACAATGGCAGTAATAGTCTACTAGAAGACTGGTTGCCGAAAATGGAATGGAAGAAGAACTTGTAATACTATTAACTACTTGACAATGGCAGTAATAATCTACTAGAAGACTGGTTGCCGAAAATGGAATGGAAGAAGAACTTGTAATACTATTAACTACTTGACAATGGCATAATAGTCTACTAGAAGACTGGTTGCCGAAAATGGAATGGAAGAAGAACTTGTAATACTATTAACTACTTGACAATGGCATAATAGTCTACTAGAAGACTGGTTGCCGAAAATGGAATGGAAGAAGAACTTGTAATACTATTAACTACTTGACAATGGCATAATAGTCTACTAGAAGACTGGTTGCCGAAAATGGAATGGAAGAAGAACTTGTAATACTATTAACTACTTGACAATGGCATAATAGTCTACTAGAAGACTGGTTGCCGAAAATGGAATGGAAGAAGAACTTGTAATACTATTAACTACTTGACAATGGCATAATAGTCTACTAGAAGACTGGTTGCCGAAAATGGAATGGAAGAAGAACTTGTAATACTATTAACTACTTGACAATGGCATAATAGTCTACTAGAAGACTGGTTGCCGAAAATGGAATGGAAGAAGAACTTGTAATACTATTAACTACTTGACAATGGCATAATAGTCTACTAGAAGACTGGTTGCCGAAAATGGAATGGAAGAAGAACTTGTAATACTATTAACTACTTGACAATGGCATAATAGTCTGCTAGAAGACTAGTTGCCAAAAATGGTATGGAAGCAGAACTTGTAATATACTATTAACTACTCGACAATGGCAGTAATAATCTAAAAGATTGGTTGCCAAAAATAAAGTAAAAAAACGATTGCAAAATTTTACTAAGACACAAGTGAACTTGAAACGATTGTGGCTCAGTGGTTTACCGCATCGATCGACGTACGTTCGAATGCTTACCAATGAATCAGAACTTTCGGTAACGAAAAACATCACGATGGAACCATTGAATGATAGTACGGCTTTTTCTACGCCTGCCTGACTAAGTTGAAAATCTGTCGCCAAAGACCTATGAATGTATTCTAGAAGCTGCACTTAAGAGTTAGCTCCTCCAAGTTTACCGTGCGTACTGTTATACCATGAGCATGTAAGGGTTAGTGCTGTTCCAGCACTATTCAAAATCTCCTTAGTAGGCAAAGTTACATCGAGCTCTATTCGATGGTCAATCTTCCAGTCAGTCGGTATTCAGATCTTGGAGAGAGCGGTTGTCCTAATTATCTTTTGAAACTGTGTATTAAGAGTGTGTATTAATAAAAGTTATTTTTTCAAAACCCTTTTTAAATTCACGGGTTAACAGTACCATGTTGGACCACATTGTCATTTAACAAATGCAATAATGCTATAAAATGCGAAACACCTAATAAAAATGTGTAAATATATTTTTTTTATAATTTAAAATAACGTATATTCAAATGTCTATACTGCTATTATAACAACCTTTAGACTTAGGTTTCCTTTTGATAAAAATGATCGAGGATACAGTAGGTAAGGTTAACGCTATCGTCAATAAAGATACACATTTAAATTCTGTGTGTAGAATACAATTTTATTTCCCTTGTAATTCCCGAGTATTTAATCAGTCATGTTTTCATTGTGTTCTTTTCGTTTGGCTGAATAAAGCATGATGAGGGCCGAGCGACGGAGCGAGGCGGCTCGGCGCAGCGGCTGGAGGTTAGAGGGTGGCCATCATCCCGCGGCTACTGTTTACTTTCTACCTATTATATTATTATGATTTATTACTCAATCGATGCGACGCGCTGCCTCACGATACCTCGGTAATTTCCACGAAATTTCTCTTAAAGTTCACTTATACCAAGGAATTTGAACCGCGTATCTACTTGAAAGGAATGAGCGCTTTGATATTGGAATAAAATTATTAATCTTACATGTGATTTTTATAGAGTAAGAGTAGGTTGATTCTATGCTCTTACCTTGTGACTCAATGACTTACATTATATTTACGGTAAGGTTCGGTTCAACTAAACTGTTTTTTATGAATATAATATTATGTTTTATACTAACCTGATATCGGCGACTTTGTTCTCATTGATTGAAATGTTCAAAATGTGATATGTAATTTGATGCGACATGAGAATATTTATTCAATGACATTGTAAAATAAAAACCATCGATTTTCGACTTAAATAGTGTTGTTTGCTAACCAAAGATATACCGATTTTTATACCGATATACCGATAGTTATTATGGGAAACCGTAATTATATGTATTTTAGTTTAGATAACACTTTGAAGACTCCTATCTCTGCTAGTAAAGATATAATTAAAGTCGTTGCATCCTTTCTTAAACCAGATAAACATCAGACACTTCTATTATATATATATATATATACAATCGGCCCCGGCAGACGCTGTCCCGCCCTGACTATAAAAAAAAACCTTGACAAATTATATACTAAAACCATCCTCATGAGTCACTGTATCCACTGATGAAAACCGCATGAAGATCTGTTCAGTAGTTTTTGAGTTTATCGCGAACAGACAGACAGACAGACAGACGCGGTAGGGGACTGTTTTATACTATGTAATGATGTGTAGATTACATTATTAGACTATATTTAGTCGTCTATAATTCTGTCTCTATTTAGTCATATTTGATTATCGGTCTTGTAATTAGTGTAGATTTAAAATCCAAAGAGAATAGATAACTTTTGCATAATAAGCGAAAATATAATAATGATGTTTTAGGGACGGCAATGAAAGTATTCTGAACAATTTCATTTGTAGGAACGCTGCAAGGCATTGAATTGAATCGCGTTGATGGAATTCCGTTTTCTGGTACAAATCACAAAACATTCCGATCCCTCCGGTTAATTGAACCCTGTAGGCCTTCATTAGAGATGGTACCAGTACGAATCGACAAAAACGAACTTTTACAGAAAGGAGAGCGTCGGGGTTTCGGACAAAAACCACAAATGACATTCGGGAGATGGCGCGGATCGAATAATTACGCTTGTGTTGCTGTCGCTCCCGTTTAACTTGGCTTTTACACGCCAAACATAACCGTTCCTTCGTAAAACTTTGCGTTCAACTTCACACTGCCCGAGATATTATGTGTTTGACAAAAACCTAAGTAAAAGCTTAACAACTTTGCTTAAGTAGAAAGATGGTAAAGTGCTTTTAAAAGATATCTCATTTATGAGGTTATTATATACTAGAATGTTGTGCATATCCATGGGTTTTTATCTTATAAATTATTAATTTTGTGTCTAAAACTGTCCTAATATTATAATTTGTTAATGCGAGTTTATTTGTTAAGCTTTTACATCTTAACAAGTGATAAGTATTACATTTTGCAATGTTGTTGGAGGTTCAGAATAGGGTATAGCTTGCGATAGGTCAAATTTACATTAACGCGAATGAGACCGCGAGTAAAAACTAGTTTGGTATACATACAATTACTTTTTCTCTATTTAGCTATACGTGGAAGTTTGAAATCAGCACCAGTGACAGAAAGTTAAGCAATAATAAGTTAGTATGGTGCGGGCATACTATGAGAAGAGATGAAAGTCATGTAACTAGAAAAGTTTTGAGTATGAAAGTGATCGGATATAGAAGTAAAGGAAGATCAAAAATCGATAGATGGATTGTGTGAAAAATGATATGTGTATAAAGGGTGAATATTGATATGACATCTGACAGGGGAGAATGGAAAAAGAAAACAAGTTGACCGATCCTACATAGGTGGGATAAGAGTAAGAAGAAAAAGTGTCTGTCTGATAAATAATTTTTTTCATGTAGATCTTAATAACGTCCAATAGGATATTAAAACACATTGAAAATGTATTAGTTTATTAGTTTTATTTTACTAGAGACAATTCACAGAAAGATTCATCCTGTCGAAACCGTCAACTTTGTATGTGAGCGAAAGTTTTCCGGGCAACAGCAGCGGGATCAGTTGAGATTCAAAAGAATTCCAATATCGCGGGGGGCGCGAGATTGCAAGCCGGCAAGTATAGCCCCGGGCGCGGTCAACTCTGTAAGGCACTACAGTCGAGTCCACTGCCATTGTCATGCGGATAGACGTATGAGATTCCATTTTGAACTTCGCGAAAGTTGAATAGGAAAAAAGTTATTCTTATACTTCTTGCCTGATGTATTCCGAATATTTATTCAAGGAATCTATATAAATCTATCTAAATCCTAACCTATACATGGGAATGCGTGATTTTTTTACACTTTCATGTTTTATTTACTTAACTTATCATCATGAAATTTTATATACACATTGTCAGGTGTAAGAAATAGAAAAGGACAAGTATCTTTCATCTACATAAAAGTGAAGTAACGCAAAAGAAACCGCGGGGAGAAGGTATTGCATGGTTATTTCAATCAAGAGTTTTTTTTATTTATACTGTAGTACGGCAAAGTTACCCTGTGCCAAACTGTTACTCTGTACCGAATGGTAAACACAGAGCAATACTAGATCAACGACGACCCTCGATATCATCATCAGCCTGTTAGAGACTCATTGCAGGACCATGCCAAAGGAAGGTATGAGCATTATCACCACGCCAACCATGACCAAATCCATAATCCAAACTCTGAGAAATCCACAGTTCTGTGTTTTCCATATATAGTAGTAGTACAAGAACATTTCTCAGGTTCAAGTTTCCTCGCGAAAGACTCGCGAAGGAAAACCTTCACCTTCAGGCTATAGTGTTACCAATTTAAATTAGTAAATGTACGCGAATCCGAAAAATTTGTTGGTACATGCTGGGGGTATACGGTGCGATAGGATTTATTTGATTCCCGTTCGTTTATGACCTATTATTGTTTTACAACTGTCTGGTGTTATAACACTGTAAATAACGTTTACTATATTATTAAATGGAGTAAATGTAAAGAGCTTTAAAGTCAAAGTAATAATGTAACAAAGAAATATATAATGTGAACATTTTATTAGTTCAATATCAGTATTCTATTAAACCTATATATACATAGGCCTTATCTATATAAATATAGGTACAATTGATGTATTTGTTGTTTGTTTGGGCTGGTCTCCGAAAGGATAGAAAAGATTTTGATAGCATATAGAAGAATTATAAGGGTAATAGGTTAGTCATAATTAACATATCCATATGTACTAAACTATAATGGTACAATTTAACGAATGTAAATCTCTGGGTCCAGATTACAATAGAAAAGTGGGCTTATGGAGACAAGATAGAAGTAAAAATTCTAATTAAAAACACCTATATGCAGGAAACGTGGTTGATGCATACTATATACCGAGTATACGCGAGTCGGTAAATGTACGCGAATCCGAAAAATTTGTTGGTACATGCTGGGATTCGTCCCGTCCGTAGTCCGTGAGACCCGGACATAACGCCCTCTCTCACCTGGGAGGGTGGGTATCCATAAGGGATTTCCCCTCGTTTAAAAAATAACTAGACCATGACGACTTATATCTAATATCAATTGCAAGTTACCGCTGTCTAAATACGTGTAACTCATTCAGCGCCTGGATGTACAGAATTGTAAGAATAAGACACTCATTAATGAAAATATAATCATAATAAAATATTGTTTATAATCATCTGCGTGAACGTGATTGTCTCTCGGTGAACAAATTTTTTGAATAGATAGGTTAGATAATCTCTACCTCTTACAAAAAAATCCCAAACTTTATCTATACACATTCGTAATATTGAAATATCTATTTGTGGCATCAAAATAACAGTTTATTTATTGAATGTTACAGTGTATAGGGAACTAACGGTAGATTTAAAAAATCAGCCGTTACGGACACCTAACAGATGAAATACATGTGTAATTTAGTAAACAACACTGTATACACAATAGGTATAGGTAAGGTATAGGTAAGCGAGCTTAGTGTGGCAAGAGAGACTGCGCACAGTCGCTTACGCACGGCGTCGCGTCACCACGTCTCGCCACGCCAACAATCAGGTTTACATCAGGATTTTGATGGGGCTTTCACAAGCAGATATCTAATGTTTTAAGGAGTACGTTATTTCAGATAATAAATGTAGGTTCCGCAGTGAACCTGCAGATAGTGACACAGTGTTCAGAGCTGCGCGCGAGCCACGTGCACCTTTACAACGAATTTCTTTGCTAAATTTCACGCAGTAGATGTCGTGTGTAACAGCTAGCGATTGATTTTAGAAGTTAATCTCTGTAATTACTGACATTCTGAAAAATCTATCTCTCTCTTAAAGCTATGTTCATATTTATTTTTATTGATTATATGTTACTGATATTATATTTTATATTATAAGTGATAATTATAATAATAGTGATAATTTGTATAAAGTACAAAAGGAATCTCCGTGAGTTAATTATTTTTTGTATATCGAAATTTTATTTACATAAACACTACATGAGTATTCTTATTGTCAGTATGGATTTCTTTAAATAAATATATCTAAACGTAGGCAAACCAGATAATATCGATCTAGTGAGTTTCGATAGACCGTCGGACAAACTTCGCTGTCGGCCATCAATATGTTAATATGAGAGTAGTCCCGGGCGACGCGACTCCGCAATATCTCACCGATCCGCAATACACCGCCGCGCCGCTTGCTTCATCGTTAACACATTCCCATTTGATTTTATTTCGGTATACGGTGCGATAGGATTTATTTGATTCCCGTTCGTTTATGACCTATTATTGTTTTACAACTGTCTGGTGTTATAACACTGTAAATAACGTTTACTATATTATTAAATGGAGTAAATGTAAAGAGCTTTAAAGTCAAAGTAATAATGTAACAAATAAATATATAATGTGAACATTTTATTAGTTCAATATCAGTATTCTATTAAACCTATATATACATAGGCCTTATCTATATAAATATAGGTACAATTGATGTATTTGTTGTTTGTTTGGGCTGGTCTCCGAAAGGATAGAAAAGATTTTGATAGCATATAGAAGAATTTTTAGGGTAATAGGTTAGTCATAATTAACCTATCCATATGTACTAAACTATAATGGTACAATTAAACGAATGTAAATCTCTGGGTCCAGCTTACAATAGAAAAGTGGGCTTACGGAGACAAGATAGAAGTGAAAAATTCTAATTAAAAACACCTATATACAGTAAACGTGGTTGATGACTACTATACACCGAGTATACACGAGTCAATGCGTAACCGAACTGAACACACTTTAATGTCTAGTGGAGTCGTGTAAGCCCTATTCAGCGTTTCCGACCCGAGCGTGACGATTCACTTTCGGTCACTGTTCAATACACCTAAAAAAGTTTTCACTTCAAAAAATACACAATTGATCCGGATAAAACATGCGGTTTCCATGAAACGAGGTTGATTTTTACCGATAGTATAAAAAAAGATTATAGCGATCATAATTTCATCTTACAATTTTATTATTTTTTCAGAGCTTACAATTTCTCTTCCATGCTAATATCAATCAAAAGGTAAATAGACACGTCTACTAACGGCAATTTAAAGTATTTAATACACTTACAATGACAGAAAAACCACCTTATAAGGGCATAATCTTTTCAACTACCAATGATGTAATAAAAACATGAATAGTTTTAGCATCAACACTAAATTTGCGTGGAATGTTTAGCATTTCTTGATACGTACATTCAAGGAGGTGCAAGCCCTATTAGCAAGCCTATTTCGCACAAGTTATCAATGTTTTCCACTTATAAAGGTTGTGCTAATAGGGTCGATACCCCTACAGATAAAATAGAAGAAAACAAATAATATAACTGACTTAAAACATTAGTATTTGAATTTTAAAAATAATTTTATGAACTATCAGCAATAAAAATTGTAAGAAATTATCATCGATAATCCCACGATTTCTTTTACAGTAATATGATTTTTCTCATAATCATTAAAACTTATTTTAGTTTAAGTCAAAAAGTTTGGTTACATTGAACTGTGAAATGTCTAGTTCGGCTGAACAAAAACTTTATAAACATATATTAATTATTCTTCGAATTTTATTTTCGTGTGTAGTGAATTAGATATTTTATTGCCTACATCAAAGATCTGGCCTCTGAAAACCTACCATAAACTCCTTATTGGAGAGTGTACAAAGCAGCTTACGTAGAAATGCGGGCACTAGAGGTGAGCGTTCATGCGGATCGGGCAGCTTAAGCCTACACGTGTCATGGTTCACAAGCCCCGAGCACTGTTTCACGTCCCTTCCTCTCCAAGCCTATAGACCTCGGACTTACTTGCTGAACCCATGATAAGAATTCCATCTTTAAAATGTATTATTTTTCAAGTATTTTTCTAGTTATATCTTGATCTATAGCACATGCAGGCATTCGATTTATACCAGTAAAACGGTACGGCCACGGCTATATATTCCTATATACGCCTCTTATATTCCAACTTATACCGGTCAATTACATTTTATTTTACCATAGTGATTGTAATAAAACTTCATTGAACCTAAAGGTTTACCGGTATTACTCCGTAACGACCTAAGAAAAACAAATAGAAAGCATAAAATACATTCGATTTAGTATGTTAACTTAATCTTGTAATGAATGGATTCAAAGAAATGAATTCGATTGAAACTGTTTTATATCATATCTGTTCAAATTAATTAAAAAAAAAACATTTCATTATTTGATGAGTTCCCTCAAAAGAATTTATCTCGTATGTATTTACATCAAAGGGACTGTATTCAATCTGTCCCTGAAAGGTTGATATTCGCTTCGCCAGATCAGCGTATTGCTATAATGTAAAAGGACCCAACTTGCTTTATTTCGGAACTAAATGCGAAGTTCTCTGAAAGTACTTTTTTTTCAAGATCTTTATGCGTACACCAGTTTTATATTATACTAGCAGTGGCCGCGACTTCGTCCGCGTGGAACCTTATGTCAAAACAGTGATTAATAAATCTGAATATATTAAGTTCATTTACTTATCCACTTTAAAGTGGATAAGAGAAATTTCTCTCGTACTTACGCCGCGTCGTCTTATAATTACAATAACTTTTGATAGAGTGGACCGATTTTAATGAAACAAAGAGTAAGTTATTCTCGAAGATATGCTTTATGATTTCCTTGGTGTGGTTTTATTGTGAACCCAATACTTTAGCAGTGATGCGTGTTCATACGAGTAGTCCGGTGAAGCTGTTAAGACCTTGCTAGGTCAATAGCGTAGTCAGTTCGAAAAAAAAGCTTCATACGAGCATACAGACATTTCTAAAAATTGTTATAATGTATTCTATCACTTATTCCAAGGCACCTGCACCCATTTTTTTCTTGAAAATCGAAAATGTACAGACACTTAGATTTACATTCTTATTATATATATATATAGATATAAATAGAGGATAGTGATTAAATAATATTGTTTTAAATGTATAAAAATAAATGGTTGTGTATACATTGTATACCTACAGGTTTATCAATGTGTTTCCTAAAAGTACCTATTATGTTATTAAGCGTTATTAAGTTGCATTTAAAATAGTTCAGGCAGTTAAGTACTTAAACATTTTTTCTCGAAGATTTTCAAACATGTTGTCATCATTGTAAATGCTAATAATTGTATTGTAATACTATCTATTACCAGGTTGTTGTAATATTTTTTTTAATTGTAAAATTTATTTTTTATATTTCACGGCATGATGCAGTTCTACCCCAAATGTCATTAGAATCTGTCCAGCTATTGCGTAGTAATTGAAGGACACATGTGTTAAACATACATACTATCATCTTTATATTATCATTTAATGGATGAAGGAGGCATATTCTTGTTGAAAAAAAAAATAAAGGAGAGAAAAAAAACTGTTGCTTTCGTGGTTTTACCTTCCTAATTTTTTTTTTTATGTCTTTGATGGCGAATGAACATGTGGGTCACTTGATGTTAAGTGATCACCACCGTCCATGGACACTAACAACACCAGAGGAGTCGTAAGTGCGTTACCACCCTTTGGCGGGAAGGGTTAGGGGAGTGAGAGGGAGAGGAGAGAGGAGAGGGGAGAGAGGAGAGGGGAGAGGGGAGGAGAGACTGACCGAACGAAACGCAACAATGCAAGCACTGTTACTTCACGTCGGTTTTTTATGAGAGGGTGGTACTACCTTCCTTTCGATAAGAATGATCGAGGATACAGTAGGTAAGGTTACGCTATCGTCAATCAAGATACACATTTAAATTCTGTGTGTAGAATACAATTTTATTTCCCTTGTAATTCCCGAGTATTTAATCAGTCATGTTTTCATTGTGTTCTTTTCGTTTGGCTGAATAAAGCATGATGAGGGCCGAGCGACGGAGCGAGGCGGCTCGGCGCAGCGGCTGGAGGTTAGAGGGTGGCCATCATCCCGCGGCTACTGTTTACTTTCTACCTATTATATTATTATGATTTATTACTCAATCGATGCGACGCGCTGCCTCACGATACCTCGGTAATTTCCACGAAATTTCTCTTAAAGTTCACTTATACCAAGGAATTTGAACCGCGTATCTACTTGAAAGGAATGAGCGCTTTGATATTGGAATAAAATTATTAATCTTACATGTGATTTTTATAGAGTAAGAGTAGGTTGATTCTATGATCTTACCTTGTGACTCAATGACTTACATTATATTTACGGTAAGGTTCGGTTCAACTAAACTGTTTTTTATGAATATAATATTATGTTTTGTACTAATTTGATATCGACGACTTTGTTCTCAGTGAGATGTATGTATTTGCATCATAGAAAATACGTGTACTAGGTTAATTAATTAATGGCTGCCTTTTATTTTTTAATGATAATTTTGGCATTAATTAACACTAATAACGCATATCATCGCTTAGGAAATAACACCGCGCAAGTCAATACGTTTTACAGGGGAGTGAAAAAATTGTTTTTTTTTAATTGGTTGTTAGAAATTTCATGCAGTAGTCATTGATTTGAATTGAATTGTGAGGTCTTTATTGATTGAAATGTTCAAAATGTGATATGTAATTTGATGCGACATGAGAATATTTATTCAATGACATTGTAAAATAAAAACCATCGATTTTCGACTTAAATAGTGTTGTTTGCTAACCAAAGATATACCGATTTTTATACCGATATACCGATAGTTATTATGGGAAACCGTAATTATATGTATTTTAGTTTAGATAACACTTTGAAGACTCCTATCTCTGCTAGTAAAGATATAATTAAAGTCGTTGCATCCTTTCTTAAACCAGATAAACATCAGACACTTCTATTATATATATATATATATACAATCGGCCCCGGCAGACGCTGTCCCGCCCTGACTATAAAAAAAAACCTTGACAAATTATATACTAAAACCATCCTCATGAGTCACTGTATCCACTGATGAAAACCGCATGAAGATCTGTTCAGTAGTTTTTGAGTTTATCGCGAACAGACAGACAGACAGACAGACGCGGTAGGGGACTGTTTTATACTATGTAATGATGTGTAGATTACATTATTAGACTATATTTAGTCGTCTATAATTCTGTCTCTATTTAGTCATATTTGATTATCGGTCTTGTAATTAGTGTAGATTTAAAATCCAAAGAGAATAGATAACTTTTGCATAATAAGCGAAAATATAATAATGATGTTTTAGGGACGGCAATGAAAGTATTCTGAACAATTTCATTTGTAGGAACGCTGCAAGGCATTGAATTGAATCGCGTTGATGGAATTCCGTTTTCTGGTACAAATCACAAAACATTCCGATCCCTCCGGTTAATTGAATCCTGTAGGCCTTCATTAGAGATGGTACCAGTACGAAACGACAAAAACGAACTTTTACAGAAAGGAGAGCGTCGGGGTTTCGGACAAAAACCACAAATGACATTCGGGAGATGGCGCGGATCGAATAATTACGCTTGTGTTGCTGTCGCTCCCGTTTAACTTGGCTTTTACACGCCAAACATAACCGTTCCTTCGTAAAACTTTGCGTTCAACTTCACACTGCCCGAGATATTATGTGTTTGACAAAAACCTAAGTAAAAGCTTAACAACTTTGCTTAAGTAGAAAGATGGTAAAGTGCTTTTAAAAGATATCTCATTTATGAGGTTATTATATACTAGAATGTTGTGCATATCCATGGGTTTTTATCTTATAAATTATTAATTTTGTGTCTAAAACTGTCCTAATATTATAATTTGTTAATGCGAGTTTATTTGTTAAGCTTTTACATCTTAACAAGTGATAAGTATTACATTTTGCAATGTTGTTGGAGGTTCAGAATAGGGTATAGCTTGCGATAGGTCAAATTTAAATTAACGTGAATGGGACCGCTAGTAAAAACTAGTTTGGAATACATACAATTACTTTTTCTCTATTTAGCTATACGTGGAAGTTTGAAATCAGCACCAGTGACAGAAAGTTAAGCAATAATAAGTTAGTATGGTGCGGGCATACTATGAGAAGAGATGAAAGTCATGTAACTAGAAAAGTTTTGAGTATGAAAGTGATCGGATATAGAAGTAAAGGAAGATCAAAAATCGATAGATGGATTGTGTGAAAAATGATATGTGTATAAAGGGTGAATATTGATATGACATCTGACAGGGGAGAATGGAAAAAGAAAACAAGTTGACCGATCCTACATAGGTGGGATAAGAGTAAGAAGAAAAAGTGTCTGTCTGATAAATAATTTTTTTCATGTAGATCTTAATAACGTCCAATAGGATATTAAAACACATTGAAAATGTATTAGTTTATTAGTTTTATTTTACTAGAGACAATTCACAGAAAGATTCATCCTGTCGAAACCGTCAACTTTGTATGTGAGCGAAAGTTTTCCGGGCAACAGCAGCGGGATCAGTTGAGATTCAAAAGAATTCCAATATCGCGGGGGGCGCGAGATTGCAAGCCGGCAAGTATAGCCCCGGGCGCGGTCAACTCTGTAAGGCACTACAGTCGAGTCCACTGCCATTGTCATGCGGATAGACGTATGAGATTCCATTTTGAACTTCGCGAAAGTTGAATAGGAAAAAAGTTATTCTTATACTTCTTGCCTGATGTATTCCGAATATTTATTCAAGGAATCTATATAAATCTATCTAAATCCTAACCTATACATGGGAATGCGTGATTTTTTTACACTTTCATGTTTTATTTACTTAACTTATCATCATGAAATTTTATATACACATTGTCAGGTGTAAGAAATAGAAAAGGACAAGTATCTTTCATCTACATAAAAGTGAAGTAACGCAAAAGAAACCGCGGGGAGAAGGTATTGCATGGTTATTTCAATCAAGAGTTTTTTTTATTTATACTGTAGTACGGCAAAGTTACCCTGTGCCAAACTGTTACTCTGTACCGAATGGTAAACACAGAGCAATACTAGATCAACGACGACCCTCGATATCATCATCAGCCTGTTAGAGACTCATTGCAGGACCATGCCAAAGGAAGGTATGAGCATTATCACCACGCCAACCATGACCAAATCCATAATCCAAACTCTGAGAAATCCACAGTTCTGTGTTTTCCATATATAGTAGTAGTACAAAAACATTTCTCACGTTCAAGTTTCCTCGCGAAAGACTCGCGAAGGAAAACCTTCACCGTCAGGCTATAGTGTTACCAATTTAAATTAGTAAATGTACGCGAATCCGAAAAATTTGTTGGTACATGCTGGGATTCGTCCCGTCCGTAGTCCGTGAGACCCGGACATAACGCCCTCTCTCACCTGGGAGGGTGGGTATCCATAAGGGATTTCCCCTCGTTTAAAAAATAACTAGACCATGACGACTTATATCTAATATCAATTGCAAGTTACCGCTGTCTAAATACGTGTAACTCATTCAGCGCCTGGATGTACAGAATTGTAAGAATAAGACACTCATTAATGAAAATATAATCATAATAAAATATTGTTTATAATCATCTGCGTGAACGTGATTGTCTCTCGGTGAACAAATTTTTTGAATAGATAGGTTAGATAATCTCTACCTCTTACAAAAAAATCCCAAACTTTATCTATACACATTCGTAATATTGAAATATCTATTTGTGGCATCAAAATAACAGTTTATTTATTGAATGTTACAGTGTATAGGGAACTAACGGTAGATTTAAAAAATCAGCCGTTACGGACACCTAACAGATGAAATACATGTGTAATTTAGTAAACAACACTGTATACACAATAGGTATAGGTAAGGTATAGGTAAGCGAGCTTAGTGTGGCAAGAGAGACTGCGCACAGTCGCTTACGCACGGCGTCGCGTCACCACGTCTCGCCACGCCAACAATCAGGTTTACATCAGGATTTTGATGGGGCTTTCACAAGCAGATATCTAATGTTTTAAGGAGTACGTTATTTCAGATAATAAATGTAGGTTCCGCAGTGAACCTGCAGATAGTGACACAGTGTTCAGAGCTGCGCGCGAGCCACGTGCACCTTTACAACGAATTTCTTTGCTAAATTTCACGCAGTAGATGTCGTGTGTAACAGCTAGCGATTGATTTTAGAAGTTAATCTCTGTAATTACTGACATTCTGAAAAATCTATCTCTCTCTTAAAGCTATGTTCATATTTATTTTTATTGATTATATGTTACTGATATTATATTTTATATTATAAGTGATAATTATAATAATAGTGATAATTTGTATAAAGTACAAAAGGAATCTCCGTGAGTTAATTATTTTTTGTATATCGAAATTTTATTTACATAAACACTACATGAGTATTCTTATTGTCAGTATGGATTTCTTTAAATAAATATATCTAAACGTAGGCAAACCAGATAATATCGATCTAGTGGGTTTCGATAGACCGTCGGACAAACTTCGCTGTCGGCCATCAATATGTTAATATGAGAGTAGTCCCGGGCGACGCGACTCCGCAATATCTCACCGATCCGCAATACACCGCCGCGCCGCTTGCTTCATCGTTAACACATTCCCATTTGATTTTATTTCGGTATACGGTGCGATAGGATTTATTTGATTCCCGTTCGTTTATGACCTATTATTGTTTTACAACTGTCTGGTGTTATAACACTGTAAATAACGTTTACTATATTATTAAATGGAGTAAATGTAAAGAGCTTTAAAGTCAAAGTAATAATGTAACAAATAAATATATAATGTGAACATTTTATTAGTTCAATATCAGTATTCTATTAAACCTATATATACATAGGCCTTATCTATATAAATATAGGTACAATTGATGTATTTGTTGTTTGTTTGGGATGGTCTCCGAAAGGATAGAAAAGATTTTGATAGCATATAGAAGAATTTTTAGGGTAATAGGTTAGTCATAATTAACCTATCCATATGTACTAAACTATAATGGTACAATTAAACGAATGTAAATCTCTGGGTCCAGCTTACAATAGAAAAGTGGGCTTACGGAGACAAGATAGAAGTGAAAAATTCTAATTAAAAACACCTATATACAGTAAACGTGGTTGATGACTACTATACACCGAGTATACACGAGTCAATGCGTAACCGAACTGAACACACTTTAATGTCTAGTGGAGTCGTGTAAGCCCTATTCAGCGTTTCCGACCCGAGCGTGACGATTCACTTTCGGTCACTGTTCAATACACCTAAAAAAGTTTTCACTTCAAAAAATACACAATTGATCCGGATAAAACATGCGGTTTCCATGAAACGAGGTTGATTTTTACAGATAGTATAAAAAAAGATTATAGCGATCATAATTTCATCTTACAATTTTATTATTTTTTCAGAGCTTACAATTTCTCTTCCATGCTAATATCAATCAAAAGGTAAATAGACATGTCTACTAACGGCAATTTAAAGTATTTAATACACTTACAATGACAGAAAAACCACCTTATAAGGGCATAATCTTTTCAACTACCAATGATGTAATAAAAACATGAATAGTTTTAGCATCAACACTAAATTTGCGTGGAATGTTTAGCATTTCTTGATACGTACATTCAAGGAGGTGCAAGCCCTATTAGCAAGCCTATTTCGCACAAGTTATCAATGTTTTCCACTTATAAAGGTTGTGCTAATAGGGTCGATACCCCTACAGATAAAATAGAAGAAAACAAATAATATAACTGACTTAAAACATTAGTATTTGAATTTTAAAAATAATTTTATGAACTATCAGCAATAAAAATTGTAAGAAATTATCATCGATAATCCCACGATTTCTTTTACAGTAATATGATTTTTCTCATAATCATTAAAACTTATTTTAGTTTAAGTCAAAAAGTTTGGTTACATTGAACTGTGAAATGTCTAGTTCGGCTGAACAAAAACTTTATAAACATATATTAATTATTCTTCGAATTTTATTTTCGTGTGTAGTGAATTAGATATTTTATTGCCTACATCAAAGATCTGGCCTCTGAAAACCTACCATAAACTCCTTATTGGAGAATGTACAAAGCAGCTTACGTAGAAATGCGGGCACTAGAGGTGAGCGTTCATGCGGATCGGGCAGCTTAAGCCTACACGTGTCATGGTTCACAAGCCCCGAGCACGGTTTCACGTCCCTTCCTCTCCAAGCCTATAGACCTCGGACTTACTTGCTGAACCCATGATAAGAATTCCATCTTTAAAATGTATTATTTTTCAAGTATTTTTCTAGTTATATCTTGATCTATAGCACATGCAGGCATTCGATTTATACCAGTAAAACGGTACGGCCACGGCTATATATTCCTATATACGCCTCTTATATTCCAACTTATACCGGTCAATTACATTTTATTTTACCATAGTGATTGTAATAAAACTTCATTGAACCTAAAGGTTTACCGGTATTACTCCGTAACGACCTAAGAAAAACAAATAGAAAGCATACAATTCTAACAATAATTATCCAATACAAAATACATTTTCTTGTGAGAAATATTAATTTAATAGTATAGCTTCAGTTTTAATTTTTATGTTTAATTATTAAAGATTAGATGTGCCCGCGGCTCCTTCCGCGTGGTAGCTAATGTAAAAAAACAGTGATTAATAAAATGATCTGAATATATTAAGTCTATCTTATCTACATTTCTCTCGTACTTAAGTCGCGTCGTCGTTAAATTTACAATAACTTTTAATAGAGTGAACTGATGTCTATCGATGTGGTATCCGAATGGGCTACTAACTGAGCCATTGGCGAAATTGGCGAAATATAAATATCACCTGAGTTTTAGTACTCTATGGAAAGCCGACTTTATGTCCACTATTTTGATTACATGAACGAAACGGCTTCTGAAATTGCCAATGAGTAGTCCGGTGAAGCTGTTAATACCTTGCTAGGTCAATAGCGTAGTCAGTTCGAAAAAAGCTTCATACGAGCATACAGACATTTCTAAAAATTGTTATAATGTATTCTATCACTTATTCCAAGGCACCTGCACCCATTTTTTTCTTGAAAATCGAAAATGTACAGACACTTAGATTTAAAAATATAAATAGAGGATAGTGATTAAATAATATTGTTTTAAATGTATAAAAATAAATGGTTGTGTATACATTGTATACCTACAGGTTTATCAATGTGTTTCCTAAAAGTACCTATTATGTTATTAAGCGTTATTAAGTTGCATTTAAAATAGTTCAGGCAGTTAAGTACTTAAACATTTTTTCTCGAAGATTTTCAAACATGTTGTCATCATTGTAAATGCTAATAATTGTATTGTAATACTATCTATTACCAGGTTGTTGTAATATTTTTTTTAATTGTAAAATTTATTTTTTATATTTCACGGCATGATGCAGTTCTACCCCAAATGTCATTAGAATCTGTCCAGCTATTGCGTAGTAATTGAAGGACACATGTGTTAAACATACATACTATCATCTTTATATTATCATTTAATGGATGAAGGAGGCATATTCTTGTTGAAAAAAAAAATAAAGGAGAGAAAAAAAACTGTTGCTTTCGTGGTTTTACCTTCCTAATTTTTTTTTTTATGTCTTTGATGGCGAATGAACATGTGGGTCACTTGATGTTAAGTGATCACCACCGTCCATGGACACTAACAACACCAGAGGAGTCGTAAGTGCGTTACCACCCTTTGGCGGGAAGGGTTAGGGGAGTGAGAGGGAGAGGAGAGAGGAGAGGGGAGAGAGGAGAGGGGAGAGGGGAGGAGAGACTGACCGAACGAAACGCAACAATGCAAGCACTGTTACTTCACGTCGGTTTTTTATGAGAGGGTGGTACTACCCCAGGCGAGCCGACCCATTCGTGCTGAAACCGATAATAGCTTCGCCGTGGCTTTACCACCATAAATAATAAATTATATTATACTAGCGGGCTCGGCGGACGTAGTTCTGCCTTGATAATAAAAAAAATCTAAAAGTCAACCGCAGCGCCACCTACCGTGTCCGATTGTGAATCTAAACCATTCTCGGATCCACTGGAACACGCACACAAAATTTCATCAAAATCGGTCCAGCCGTTTAGGAGGAGTTCAGTGACATACACACGCACAGAAGAAATTTATATATAAAGATTTCTAATAATATTTACACAAGTAAACTTTTTGCCAATACCTAATGCCATGACATTCAATTCTAAATTTCTTACAAACATAAGTTTCATTCTCCGAGTAAAAATAACCTTATTATTAAATTAGGCAGTGTGCTTTCATGAAATTTTAGATTAAATTAATACCTTTTATATTCATTACAACTTGCCACTTCTTTTAATAATTGTGGTGGTCTCGTGGTTTGACCGGTGGAATATCAATTAAATGTCCGCAGGGTCGAACCCGAGCATGTATCGACGATTTTTTCAATATTCGCTTAGATTTACTAATTTAAATTGGTAACAATATCGGCTGACGTGAAGGAAAACATTGTGAGAAAACCTAAACCTTAGAAATGTTCCCCATTCCCCCACCGTAAGTGGGAAAAATATATAATTGTTTCTCGGAGTTTGAAGTTGCCAATACGTGGGCTGATGTGGTTATTATGCCTTCCTTCGGGAAGAGGCTTAAGAATCTGCAGTGAGTGTCTTACAGGCTGATGATAATGAACTTCCTTTAATTATTCAACAATGTACGGTTTCATTTGAAAATGCGGAAACAAAATGGAACACTTTCCTAAAAAGTTCTTACATACGTGATAAACGAACTCGTTGTTAAAGAATTTGGTTCACTTTGACACACGTATAGAAGCGATGAGTGGAGAATATTTTAACAATATAGTCAGTTCAGCCATTCACTGCTCAATGCAATGGCGCGGTGTTCGTTCCCTCCGGCGCGACGCGTCGCGGTGTTCCCGTGACAATTCTTTCTGTAACATTTTCCCGTGTTGTCTAGCCGAGTCGCATAAATACGCGTCTGCTTTTATATAATACAGCTTTTCTCTAACAGGCATTCTTACTTCGGCATCGGGTTTTCCCCTTTAGCTTGCTTAACGACGGGTTGTCTTAGCTAATCAATGTTTTTAAAATTTGACCGTTCCCATTATAACGAGAGCTAATGTTACAAAAAACATCTAATGTAAGTTGAGTTATATGGATTGTTATATATAATGGAATAGATATAAGCTCAAGGGATATAAATAGATAATAAAACATAATTATTACATACTTGGTTATGATATCTTTTTCATGCATTGCTATGTTTGAATTATCAGATGAAACATTTAGTATTTAGTATTAGTAATAGTCATCATACAATTCGATAAGCAGTTTACATAAGTAGTACTAAGTAGTATTTAAAATACATTATTCTTTAATGCATTCCTTTCCTGGCTAGCACAATATATCGTTAAAACAATTATATCATCATTGTATATTATTATGGTTAACTATGCACCATGCATAGATTATTATTCAACATGTCACATTTGTCACGGGTAAGTATATTGTGTGATACCTTTGATTGTAAAAGGCAGGACCTGGCGGACGAGCGGTTCGGGCGGTTCACTGTGGACGCCGTCCGCCCGGTCCTGCGGGCGTGGAAAGAGAGGGAGTGGGGCTCCCTGACGTTCCGACTGGTGCAGGTACTCACCGGACACGGTTGTTTCGGGTGATACCGGAAGATACAGCGCAGCACACTCTGTCTGTCTGTCCGGTAGGACCGGACTTATCGCTGCCGAGCGTGGTCTCGGCCATGCTTGGCAGCGAACAGGCTTGGCGAGCGATGGCCTCCTTCTGCGAGGAGGTCATCTCGCAGAAGGAGGAGGCGGAGAGGGCCCGCGAGGCAGACCCTCAAAGTGGCCGTCTCCGCCAAAGGAGGACAGGCAGGAGGAGAAGGCGCTTCGCCCAACTCCTCCTGCCACCGTAGCCGGACCTGAGGGGATGGGCCGGGGGGCCCATCTCCTCATTGCACAGGTCCGGCGGACGAGGGGGGGCAGCCGGTGTGTACCCGGTCTGTCCCTCTATAGGTAGGAGCCCGGCGGTCACCTTCCGCCGGGCGGACCGTGGGGGCGGCTCTACAAGGTTGATTAGCTTGAACGATCCCTTGCCGCCCCCACAAAACGGTCTGTCGGTACACCGTGGGGTTTTAGTCCGTGCGACTCGGACATAACCCACCCTCTTCCCCGGGAGGGTGGGTGTCTTACAGGCTGATGATAATGAACTTCCTTTAATTATTCAACAATGTACGGTTTGATTTGAAAATGCGGAAACAAAATGGAACACTTTCCTAAAAAGTTCTTACATACGTGATAAACGAACTCGTTGTTAAAGAATTTGGTTCACTTTGACACACGTATAGAAGCGATGAGTGGAGAATATTTTAACAATATAGTCAGTTCAGCCATTCACTGCTCAATGCAATGGCGCGGTGTTCGTTCCCTCCGGCGCGACGCGTCGCGGTGTTCCCGTGACAATTCTTTCTGTAACATTTTCCCGTGTTGTCTAGCCGAGTCGTATAAATACGCGTCTGCTTTTATATAATACAGCTTTTCTCTAGCAGGCTTTCTTACTTCGGCATCGGGTTTTCGCTTAACGACGGGATGTCTTAGCTAATCAATGTTTGACCGTTCCTATTATAACGAGAGCTAATGTTACAAAAAACATCTAATGTAAGTTGAGTTATATGGATTGTTATATATAATGGAATAGATATAAGCTCAAGGGATATAAATAGATAATAAAACATAATTATTACATACTTGGTTATGATATCTTTTTCATGCATTGCTATGTTTGAATTATCAGATGAAACATTTAGTATTTAGTATTAGTAATAGTCATCATACAATTCGATAAGCAGTTTACATAAGTAGTACTAAGTAGTATTTAAAATATATTATAATTTAATGTATTCCTTTCATGGCTAGCACAATATATCGTTAAAAACAATTACATCATCATTGTATATTATTATGGTTAACTATGCACCATGCATAGATTATTATTCAACATGTCACATTTGTCACGGGTAAGTATATTGTGTGATACCTTTGATTGTAAAAGGCAGGACCTGGCGGACGAGCGGTTCGGGCGGTTCACTGTGGACGCCGTCCGCCCGGTCCTGCGGGCGTGGAAAGAGAGGGAGTGGGGCTCCCTGACGTTCCGACTGGTGCAGGTACTCACCGGACACGGCTGTTTCGGGTGGTACCTGCACCGGATCGCACGCAGGGAGCCGACCGCCGCCTGCCACGAGTGCGGCGCTGTCGAAGATACCGCGCAGCACACTCTGTCTCAGTGTGCTGCGTGGGGGGTGCAGCGCCGCAGTCTGGCGGCGGTCGTGGGAACGGACTTATCGCTGCCGAGCGTGGTTTCGGCCATGCTCAGCAGCGAACAGGCTTGGCGAGCGATGGCCTCCTTCTGCGAGGAGGTCGTTTCGCAGAAGGAGGAGGCGGAGA
>MU159339.1:106097-188884 GCA_015888305.1 Antheraea pernyi | reverse complement strand
TTTTTTTTTTTTTTTTCGAACTGACTACGCTATTGACCAAGCAATGTCTTAACAGCTTCACCGGACTACTAAGGCGAGCGCTTAAGGCACTCAGCCGATTTTATTTTGACAACTAGCTCAAGGGTGCGCGGCACACCTCGGCTCTGGCTGTTGCCTGACGCATGCAATTCGCGACTAACCTAAGCTAAGCTAACTATTCATACATATATGAGTTGTTGAAACATATATGTGTACCAAGCATACATACCTCAACAACTCCTATATATATTTCGTATCGGATGTTTATAGGTAGGTTTTCGTGAATGCAGTACTTTAGCAGTGTAGCGAGTTCAAACAAACATACAGACAGACATTTCTAAAAATAATTGAAATATTTTATTCCTTATTCCTAGATACCTTACTCCGTGCAAATCAGACATATCTCACCCCTCAGCTGCCTGGCTAAGGTGGGGGTGTAAGTAGGGATTCCCCCATATACCTAGACCTCTCGCTCTCAGCCGTCATCCGCAAGATGGTCGAGAGCGAGGATGGGTGGAGCTCCGTCGCCTCATATTACAAAGGTGGTGGCGGAGAGGGAGAGGGAGCAGACCAGCCACTACCACTGACCCCTCAGACTGCGAAGAGGCCAGTGAGACGGTGTGAGAAGGCACCATGGATTTACTCCGTGCAAATCAGACATATCTCACCCGTCAGCTGCCTGGCTAACGTGGTAAGAGGGGTAAGGTGGGGGTGTAAGTAGGGATTCCCCCATATAAAAAAAGGGTTTAATAACTGGATCACTTCTAAGATGTCGGCATTGGGAAATTCTCTCTTCTATCGGAAATTCTAGTAATAAAGTAAGAAAAATAAATCAATTCTTGATTAATCTGTTAACGAATAAATGCCCACTCACCATAACGGCATTGATCTTGAAGTCCATGTAATTTTTAACTTCGGCAGCAAGCTCCCTCACCAGTAGTAGCCCGTCTTTACGGACCACGTCGACATTGTATTCATGATATTTCTGCAACAAATTTATTTTATTCAACATCTTCATCGTATTCTTTAGGTTCGAAAAAAAAATTGTGTCATTTTGAGCTTGAGGATATTTCCTTTTGTGAAAGTATTTTTTATGAAATTTTTCAATAAATGTATGTATGTTATACATGATATAATGCCATATATAATGCCTTTTATATATGGTCCTCTAAATATATCCTACTTACAAACCAACTTTACTAGTAATGCATAAAATAACATTTTATGTATTTAAAAACCCATATCTTTCCATATAACATAAATACATAACGTAGAAAAGATTTCATAATATTTTAATACTGCAAATAATACAATCATTACATTTTACATGGTATGTAACATTTACATGTAATATCAATAAATTTACACAATAACTCACAACCGTTGTTAACAGATACAACTAGTACATACAGATAGATAGGTATCGGTAATGTCTGCGTGCAGCACCCGAGTAATTTAATGCTTCCACGAGTTCAGATAAACATTGGCAAGCGTGTAGCGTTAGCATAATTTGCGAAAATGACAACAATTGTGTCGACTCCGCACTACATTGCGCGCTGAGTTATTGCATTGAGCGGGAAAACGAAGCGCCATACTCGCGGCAGCGTTGGGAACGCGAGCCGTGGCCGAGACCTGTCAAATTTAAAAATGGAACGAACACATCCGGAATTTGTCGGATGCTGGCTGCCAAATTATTGTTATTCGGAAGACGCGCGCGGTCCGTGGCGCGTTTTTATTGAATTTCGGTAGGCCCCGATGTCGCTTTTGTTATGCTATCAAATCTAACGAGATACAGTTGTTGGCTTATACTTGTAATATTTTTTCTTATTTAATATTTCGTTGGCTTACAACCTTTCATATTTTATTTTATTAGATCGATACTTTTTGAATAAGAAGCGGAGGAAGTTCAACAACACTGAGGAACAGTTGGTTTACACCTATACTCTGCTCAGGTATCTAATTCCCGGAAAAATTCTTCAAGTTCTTCAAGCTTTAAAGACCTACCAAGGCTAGCTTTTGTTCTCGATTGCCAATGATATGTAGCAATTATTGAAATTTAATTAGAAGATTGTAATTGTTTAATGGAGCATAAAGATAAGCTTTATAATTTAAAAAAAAAATTATAAACTAGCGGGCCCGGCAGACGTTGTCCCGTCCTGATTACAAATAAATCCTTGACAAATTATACACCAAAACGTTCCTCATGAATCACTTTATCCACTGGTGAAAATCGCATGAAAATCCGTTAAGTAGTGTTTGAGTTTATCGCGAACAGATAGACAGACAGACGGGGTAGGGAACTTTATATTATACTATGTAATGATGATATACGCTAGTCCCAATTAATAAAAGGGATATTTCACTACAAATTCTATGACAAATAACGGTATAATAAAATAAAATAACGGTAACGAACGACTTCCACCTCTCTGATTTTCCAAACAGAGCGTGCTCAAGCCCACGCCCAGTGATCACCACCGTCCATGGACACTAACAACACCAGAGGAGTCGCAAGTGCGTTGCCACCCTTTGGGGGAAGGGTTAGGGGAGGGAGTGGGAGAGGAGAGGGGAGAGGGGAGGGGAGGTGGGCCTCCGGCGCTCTCACTGACCGAACGAAACGCAACAATGCAAGCACTGTTACTTCACGTCGATTTTCTATGAAAGGGTGGTACTACCCTGGACGAGCCGACCCTTTCATGCTAAAACCAGTAATAGTTTCAGCGTGGCTCTACTACCATTAAAAATTTGATTATTACTTCATTATATTATTTGATAATTTGATTCTCTTTGACCCTGATAGAACCAAGTTCCCACCCAAGATTCACTCAGGCTACACGGAGTTGTCTATACCCTGCATTGGCACTCAGGCTATAACCTGAGCCACTAAGTTTAAATACCTAGTTTTCACCCTCGACAAGAAACTCGTTTTCAAGCGACACGTAAATAAAATGCGGAATCTCCTCTTATGCTCGAAGAGAAAAATATCCCTCAGACAAAGCTCTACAAGACACGTGTCTGCTTCATACTAACTGTTATGTATGTATTGATGTATATGTATCTGTACAGTGACTGCGCTCACTGTTAGTTCTCTGAATAAACGTCAGTGCGTATTCAACTAGCTGCTGTTTTACTCGTGTCGCATCATACACAACACTAACATATAGCTGACCCGTATTCGCTTACATTTCGTATCCCACCTTTCGTTAAAAACAGGTTTTGCAAAGCCGCTTTTCAAGAAAATTAGTCGTTGAGCAACGAGACCTCATCTGGATGATCGATCCTCATCAGGATATGGAGCTTCCTTCGATTCGAGCGTATGCCAAGTTCCTCACGATTAACTATTTTGATAAAACTGCAGACCACGGATTAGTGGTATTGTCAGCGAACTACAAACTCGAGGCCAGCACTGAGCGCTCTAAAAGACGACAAAAAAAAAACGTCTTTACCTATCTTCTGGATAAAATAACGGTAACGAACGACTTCCACCTCTCTGATTTTCCAAACAGAGCGTGCTCAAGCCCACGCCCACGTAACCACGATCACACTGCCATGGCCTGGCAGTCAATTTCGCTCCAACGCACTCATTGCATCCTGCTCGTCAGAGTGTCAAGCTTAGGTTTCATCTCCCGGTGTTGAGCTCTCGAGCACACTGCTAGCGCGATACAGTGACACTGCATCTACCACTTCATCATATGCACAAAAGTTAATCCCACACAAGTGTACATACATACATACACGGTACGTACACATATTGTGGAAGGGTTTTGCTCTTACTACTTATATTCTTTTACCATTATTGTATCTTTTTCTGGTTAGTTAGCCTTAGCTAAATTGTCATACTCAAAGTATATGAACGCGCTTTTAAGGCATATATGGATGTACGTAGATGTGTTTCACCAAAGCATTCACCTATGGTTTGCTTAGTTTGTATAAGTAGTTTAACTCGATACGCGATAGTAGCGCTCGCCCAAAAAGCTCGGTAACGCTGTAAAGGCTCATTAAGTCAACAGCGGATAATCAGGTGAAGAAAAAGTATTATTGACGTTAAGTTTAGACGATATCGTTTTACAATAAAACACCGAAATATTGTAAGAATAACATACACTTAATTGAATGAATAACCCTAAGAGCGTTGAGGCGATAGGGCGGAGGAGCGGCGGATATTTGATTTGTCCCTTTATACGTGGGTGAGGTTTATCCGTCGTCGATAGACGAGCGCTTATCCGAGGTCAACTCAATCTACCGGTCAGTATTATAGATTAAAATCCTATTGATACGTAATATATTTTATCTTGCGTAGTAGGTCATTTGATTAAAAGTTCATGGGGTTAAAAGATTTTCAGAATAACCACATTAATTTCCAGCCATGGGACGAATGAGAAAATACAGTGTTGTACAGTACCCAAATTTTGATTTGGTACGTCGAAAAGAAGACCGAAAGAGTCGGCTAAGTTCGGTTTCGTAATAGTGTTATCTCTGTCTATCGCAGTTATTGCGATATGCGATACAGAGATCGCTTTACAAAACCGAAGCATGTTGATCTTAGCTGCGTTTCTCACTCTTATTCCCGACGGCTGACGTGTCAAATCAAAGGCTGGGTATTGTACAAATTAGCGATACATCGATCTACAATTAACTAGCAGGAATAACGTAATGTTGTATGTTTATTTTGTTATTTTGTACATATTATTTGTTTTTTCAAAATCAAACAACCATCCAAATAAAAATATCATGGAAAAAAATATGTCATTATATTAGAGATAATATAATAATTCTTTGCCTGAGTGCTATTGAAGGTAAATGGGGTCAAAAATTGAATTAAATAGTATTACTATCAAAGGGGCGAGTGGATAAGCGGATATTTGATTTGTCCCTTTATGGGCGAAGTCGATCCGCTGTAGATAGTGGGTGTGGTTTATCTGCAGTCGAATTGAATCTATTTAGGTTAATATTATTGTCTTTATCAAGTAAAGATCGATAGTTTAGCGAGTTCTATTACTGACTAAACATTTTGAAAGTGGCTCTCTTCTTTTTCCATAAATGCTAAATAAAGTGTTAGTTAATACAATTTTAAAAGTAATATGTAATGGAATGTAAGTATATAAATATTATGTGAATAAAGTTTGAAAAATAAAATGGAATGTTCTGTATCAAATGAAACTATTCATTTAATAAAACAATTTTGAATTCATTATAATCTTATGAAGTATTTGTATTGTTATATTAAAAAAAAACTGTATAGTTACTCATGTGAATAAATAAATAATATTTCCAAAAAAATATAACATGTGGAAATATTAAATAAAGCATTAAATTAATTGTAATTGTATCGGACACGTGATAATATTTGGCAATTTAATAACTTGCCAAAATATTTCTACATTGTCCTGTAGAATAAAAATATAACGCCGCTTTATCTTACTTCAAATACTTTTTACTATTGCCAGTATAATTTTTACATAACTCTCTACTTTATCATTACATACTATAAAACAAAGTCCTCTGTCACTTCTGTCTGTCTGTGTGTCTGTCTGTTTGCAATAAACTCAAAAACTACGAAACAGATTTTCATGCAATTTTCAGCAGTAGATAAAGTGATTCATGAAGGTTTAAGTATATAGTTTCTCAAAGTTTTTTTTAATATCAGGGCGGGATGACGTCCGACGGGCCTACTAGTATTACATAAATAAAACAATAGATATAAGCAAATAAACAGCTATAGTTAATTAACTAACTTCTTAATATGAATCTCGTACCAAAATAGTAATTCTATTTGAAATTTAATCACAGAAGGGAGGTTGTTTTGGTCGAGCTGCACGAACGTTGGTCGCAGAGAGAGCCGTCGACGCCGGTTTTCCACTGGGGGACACATTGGCTAACAAGGAACCTAAATTCAATTAAGACAGTTAATTTAATCCGCTCTGTATGTCGACACCGGCCTCAATGGTCTAAAGTTATTTCCCTAGTTCAATTATTCATTAAAATATAAATTTCTCTTTGAAGAGTACGCAATATCAATCACCAATATCATTTTTTTAATTATTCATTTTTAATTCAACTGCATACAGTAGAGTGTATTTGCAAATACTATAAGTATATCGTTTTATTACCATTAATAAATTAGTGCTCGCTTCGATTACATTTAAATAGATTTAATGTTTAATTTTCAATTAAATGGAATTCAGTGTGTTTTAATGTTGGATTTTATTTTACCGTAATACTTTTATACAATATTTTCCATTGTTTTTTTACTGATTTTGATTTACTTGTGTAAAATTCTATCAATACTGCAAATACAATAAAGTGAGATGACAAAAACAGATAATATTATATGATAAATCTTCTATTTACTAGTAAAAATGTAATAAAAAAGACGCTTCACTTCGATTCGTATTTATTTAGATGAGATTAGATTTTAGATTACTATATTTAAATATTTTGATACCATAGGTCATCAAATTCTTTGTCACGAATAAACGTTCCCCTAAGGCTGACCACATTACCACATCGTATGATAATGCTTGTATGCAATTTTACATTTTACCTACATTATTAATTGTATAGTAAATTATTAATTGGCCACAATTGAAAACCGGCGCTGGGTTCACCTGGTATGGTGACAGCCATGCTTAATTGTGCGCCATTGCAGCAAAACTATAGCAAAATTTTAAATCTTTTTGTAGTTTTTAACTTTTTATTTATATTGTGTTATACATATTTTTATAACTCTATTTTTTTATAACACTATTTCCCTAACACTATATCTTTCTTTCCTTTAGATTACAAAAGACCCTCATTGCTTAAAAGATCACATTGATGACCCAACATTCAGAAAAACATTAAATAATTGGAATAATATAACATTCAAAATATTAGTGAATTATGTTTTAAACCATTTTATAAATATATTCTAAGTAAAGTAATGTATACAGCTACTGTTTAGTCGTATAAATATAATGATTACATTAAAAGCGCTATGTCACGCTTGGTGGTTCGATCGAACCTCGCGTAGCTCCGGTCCGCCGCACCGTTTCTTGTCGCCGGACAGGATTTTCCACTCCGCCCGAACGGATTTGTGCATTTCGCACAAGGGAACTCCATTTACCCACAAAAAATATGTACGGAAAAGGATGGGGGTCGCCTTGTCCCGTTTTCCTTAACACCACTAAGCGAATTGCTGAACATCAAGTCGACGGAAATTTATTTGGTCGTATCGGTTGTTCCTTTTACGTTAATAGTTTTTTTATGTACTTTTATACGTTTAAAGATTATTGAAAAAGAAACGTATTTAAATCATATGCGTGTTTAGTGTTATAGTGGCGAGTTCTGTTTATTTACATTGAAAAAAATATATATATGGCATATTTCATTTTTGAAATCTAAAACATTTTCCAACAAGACTTGTGGTGCAGTGGTAGTAAGCAACGAATATGACTGATTTTTGTGTGGTATGGTTTGTATACTGGTGAAGTCAGTTCTGTGTCGGGGTGTTCAATACCTTTATATTATTGAATTATCATTATGCAAGCTATTGCTTAGTTTGAAATTAAATGACTGAGCGTGAAATTATGACGTCACATTGTTCTTACATCGGCTTATATTTTATTTATAGGACTTTATTATTTTTATTACTTTGTTTATTATTATTAATTTATTATCCTGTATTATATATATATATATATACTAATCAAAATTCAAGTTGTGAAAAAAATGCATGAAGTAAGTTTATCTGTTATCTATAGTTTAGTTTACCGTATTATAAATTTAACAATCGAAATCCACACGTTTGACGGTTCCAAAAGTGGGAAAAATAAAAGTTACTTTACGTTTAATAACTGTATAGTTACTTCTTATTATAGTAACAATTTATTCCAATCATTATAAAACTTATATTCTACGAGAGGTCGTTAATGTTAGTGAAATACAGGGTCGAATTGTTTTTCTGTTCGCGTTTAATCCCCTTGATGTCGAAGTTTGACGGATAGTTTGCGGGAACCTGTTTAAACTTCACTTTCCATTGTTTCGTACAACCGTATTTACCGACGAATACCGCTAACTACGGCTAAACTTTAATTTAATATATAACTAACTTATTAAAACGACTTCATTTGCAATGCAAAAAAAATAAATATTAATTACGTGGGCTAAGGTTTGTTTGGATATATATGTTTAGGTAATATCCAAATCAAAATGATAACCTTATTCAAATATTTTTGCTATATCTCAGAATCGATGTTCCATGTTATTATTTCTAATCCATTTCATTAATACACAGTAACGAAACTATATCACAGGAAATCACACCAGTATCCTACAATATAGGAAAAAATAACGCCAGTTCATGAATTACACATATTAATTCAACTTAGGTATCGTCGTATCTTTACGTTTCAGTATGGTGTCCATACTTTTAAAAGTTTTAGAACAAACTTTAACTAAGGTTCTCTTTATTGTTTATTAGTATTTGTTTTGATATTATTATTTTGTATGTTAAATGTGACCATGAAGTATCATATCCTAGAATATTGCGAGCGACTTACAAATCACATGGTATATTACTAGATGAGAATCTAAGATTTTGCAATGTTATTACTCTGATAAAATCATTTAGCCGTTCATAATGAATGTTAGAATATGAAGTTCAACATTATTTAAATCTATTATTTGCCACGACTTTGTTTGCGTATTTTTGGTATACTCAAAATGAAATTTAACCTATCTTTTTCAAGTATCAAGCCACCTTTGTAACAAATTTCATTGCGCATGGCTCAGACAAAGATAGCAAACAGGGTGGCAGAGAAAATTTGTCAATAGAAAAGACGTACAACTTACACAGAAGTAATATAGTTATTAATGAGTGTCATAAATATCTAAACAAAATAGACACGTTATGTATTCGACCCATTTTTTAGTACATTAACATTTACAATTCATCAGAATCACAGAATGGTCGTGAGGCTCATCGGACAAACATTTTTTTTTATTGCGATGAATTTTGAAACCATAATTATCTTCTAAGATATTTATTGATATTATATTTCCGTAAGCCTTTTAGGATATGCCATTAGCGTAGCACTTTATATTTATATATCTCATAAGATTTAACTAGCGTTGTTATGTAAACAGCTGAAAAATAACTTTACCACTTGACTATAATACATCGAGCTTACTCTACATTTTGTTAATATTATAATAGCTACGTATTATATATCCCGAAAGAAATGTTCTACATATTAGTAAAAGACAGGAAAAATCCATTGCATAACTTAAAATAACTAACAGAGGCGGATTAGTAGTAATGAAAACGTAACAAACAAATAAACAAACACACATTTGCATTTATAATATTACTTAAGATATAGGAAATTAATTATACCGTACGTTACATTAATTAATTATAATATAATCAGATAAGATTCACCGGTTAACATCTTTGTAATATTATTATTTAAAAATAAGGTCAAAACAACCTGCCGAACAAAATGATAAAGGCAAGGGAGATTAATTTAATTGCGGAATATTAATAATTCACGTGGGCTAATTACATCGTAGTATAATGAAATTAAAGTTTGCTGGTACGAACGCAAGACGGACGAGTCGTCTTGGAATTTCATATTTAATGCCGAGATTGAGCTCGGTAAGGATTCATTTCATTGTAAAACCTCATCATAAAGAGCGCTTTATAAAAATATTATGCTTCATTCAATGAAATGAGCTTATATTCTTTTGCTACCGTTGCATGAATCATGATGTAATATTTTCTTTATTATTTCATCTTCATACCGTAAAGGAGGCTTTACATCGACTTTATTAGTACGCATGGGGTATATTTTACGGGTTACTTCTTGAATGCATATCTACCTGAAATCACATTTTTAAATTATGAAGTATCATACAGGCATATTCATGCCTCTTTATGTTTGTAATGTTAAATGGTTATTGCAACATTGGTTGAACCGATCTCAACAGTATTGCTGTTTCGAGGATAAACATAGGCTATTCCTGATGACTGCGGTGCTTCCAATATTAAATGTTTTACTTAATCGAATCCTCCATTCTTATATGTATACTGTTAGAAAAATACTATTTGTATTCGTAAAATAACATAATGGAAAATTAGACTATTTAAAATATCATGTATATAAATAATTGATACAAATCAATACATGACTTATATCATATCCTATATATTTATTTATGTGCTTTGCGTATGACGGTCGATGGATATAAGAGTAGTGGAAGACCGAAAAAGGTATGGATGGATTGTGTGAAAAATGATATGTGCGTAAAAGTTGTGAATACTGAAATGGTATCTCCTAGGCAAGCGTGGAAAAGGAAAACATGTGCCGACCAAACTTAGGTGGGATAAAGGTAAGAAGATAATGATGAAAATATCATGTATTTAAAAGACTCAATAAGTAATTGCTTTATTTCTTCATAAATACCAAATGTAAGCCTTTACCGTGTTATTACAAAAAACTTAAATACGTAATAAATATTTGGTTTAAAAAAGTTTCCTAATAAATGCACCGCGCTTTCCCGAGGCAAGTTCGCGTTATCCTTTTTCACAAGTCTAACCTAACGTAACCAAAGCGAGACAAAAGAGCAAGATGGCGAATATTCAGCGACCGCAGTGCACCTACCTATGACACCTTTTTATAGCCAGGGTTCAATACGTATTTAACTTTTTTGTAATAACACCGACGAAGTTTACCAACAACGATAGAAATAATTCCGTATTCAACAATAAAATAAATTTATATCGCAATTACTTCCACAAGGAATAATGAATGATGTTTAAAAAAACAGTTATAAGTTTTCACTTTAAACCTCTCCTGGATATATAAGTCATACCTATAGGTATAGTGTAATGAAATACGTACCTAACATTTGCTCGAAATCCGCCACTTGCACATATGTTTTCTACTACAACCCTTACCGTCATATGTAGGTACACCTGTTTTTTTCTTCTACATATTGCTACGGTAATGTTTTAAAGGTACATTAATACATGTATACTATATAATTTCTATGTGGTTGTGATGTATTGACGATATTTAACTTAATTTACTTCTACAAACTTTCTAGAAGTCAAAACTAGCTTCTTATATACTTAGGTCTGCTTTCATATGGAATTGAAACTAGACAAATAGAAAACACGAAGGGTTAGAACCTTATAGCGAATTTACACATTTCACCAAAAGGTTAAATGGTTATTGCAACATTGGTTTAACATTGGTTTTCGAGGATAAACATAGGCTACTGATGACTGCGGTGCTTCCAAGGTCAAAACTTGTACGTAAACGAATCCTCCATTCTTATATGTATACTGTTAGAAAATTACTATTTGTACTCGTAAATTAAATTAATGGAAAATTAGGCTATTTAAAATATCATATATTTATATCAATACATGACTTATATCATATCCTATTTATTTACTTAAGTGCTTTGAGTATGACGGTCGATGGATATAAGAGTAGAGGAAGACCGAAAAAGGTATGGATGGATTGTGTGAAAAATGATATGTGTGTAAAAGGTGTGAATACTGAAATGATATCTGAAAGAGTGAGCGTGGAAAAGGAAAAGATGTGCCGACCATACACATTTACACATTTCACCAAAAGGATTGTTGGGTATTATTTTGATTAGTACAATTACAAATAGTGTATTATCCAATATCCTTCAAAGCATTCATTATTATAATTAATATATCATATAATCGAGCATATATTTATGTACTGCTACTTGTTTCACTTTTTTTGAATCTCTGTTATATGTTTTATCTATTTTAGTATACGTAATCGTTTAGTGTGGATGACTTTGTAGACTATGAAATAGATAATGCATTTGTCTCATCATATCATTTGAGTAAAAGTAATATTTAACAATTATTCATTAAATAAATACATATATTTTATACAATTTTTCATTAAACTAATAATATGTTTAGATTTCAATTTTGTACTTTTCTTGTTTATCATTTTATTTGAGTTAAAATAATATGTAAAAATGGCTTATGAAATGAATATAAATAGTAGTATATACGATAAACACAGAACCGGATTGTCTTAAATGCAGTTGAAGGAAGAGATCTATAGATGCTTGGCGATAGATTTTCAACTAGACTGTGGTAGGTAGCTAGCTAGTTTAAAAAAAGCCTGCTATAATTTTATCACAATGTTTTCCTTCAACGAAAATTTAGCCTCATTGTACAAACTAGAACTTACATCAATTGACGCGGTGTTTGGTCACGATACCATTAAGGTTTTTAAGCTTTAAGGTTTCAAATTTAGTTATACTTAACATTGTATCTTTGTATGGATTTATAAAAAAATATCCACTAAATAAAACAATATTACATAACTAGCTTCTGCAGGTGTCTTCATCCGCGTGGAGTAGTAGAGAAGAAAAAAAAATCCCGCGATTCTGAAACATTCTTCATTAGGGCTCCGCTCCAATTGATCTTAGTGTCATCAGTGATGATATATGGCCTACAACCTTTCTCGATAAATTAGGTATCTTACACAGGAAGAATTTTTAAAATCGGACCAGCAGTTTCTGAGATTAGTGCCTTCAACTTACTAAACAAATAAACCCTCCAGCTTCGTAGTATTAGTATACCTATAGATATTAATCATAACCAGTTTTCCATTTTCTAGTAATTTAAAGAAACGGTAAATCTTTAATCTTATTTAAGTCAATATATATATAACTAGATGTATGGACGAATAGAAAAGATAATAATATTAAGAATTTATATAGACAATACCGGCTGGTTGTGGGTAGTGGGCGAACACGGCTACAGTTCAGTAATATTGAATAAAGTTCCGATGAGAAGTTTACACCAAACATTATATTAGTTAGAGATGGGATATCTCCGCGGAATTTTAATTGTTTTATTACTCTAGCTAAGATTATATGACACGTAACTAATTTATATCAAAGCTTATCTGGATATATGGTGTCTGGGTATACATAATAATTTAAGGAATCAAATAATCGGTCTCTTTTCTATACTG
Organism: Antheraea pernyi; assembly: GCA_015888305.1. Taxonomy (NCBI): domain Eukaryota; kingdom Metazoa; phylum Arthropoda; class Insecta; order Lepidoptera; family Saturniidae; genus Antheraea; species Antheraea pernyi. The sequence continues at coordinate 175,844 of MU159339.1, read as the reverse complement.
TTATTCGGTCCTTGGCTTATATAGTATTTACATTTTTTTTAATTATCACGATTTTTATACATTTTTATTATCCAGAAGGCATTTTTCACTCACTTTAAATAAAACACTCAGTGTAGGGTGTGGAGCTAAGAGGTTACTGAGATCGCTCATGGTATATTTTTGTACCAAATTTATTTATTCATATAAAAAAAATCACTAAACATTGAATACAGAAAACCTCAATTATTAAAAATTAAGGAATTTATTAATCAATATTCAATTTTTTTTAACTTGATAAACGGGATTACAAAAAGTTATAAATATGGAATATAGAACGCTAATCTATTGATCTGTGTTTGTGATACCGCAGCCCTATAGTCTGCGGTTTCAGAGGAAACTAGGTCGAGGGATACGTAGGAACGAAACGACAATGTAGAGGAAGTGTTCGGTATGGAAAGTTTGCATAAAAACTTGTTAGTGTAAATAGAAATGTTCGTCAAATATGATGTTAATATTGCGTTATTTATATTATTATAAGTAAATTTCTACAGAAATAGGCAGTGTGGAAACGGTTAAGACCATCTCATCGTTAGTCTATAATATAGACGAACTATCGCTCTTTAGAGGGGTCAAAATAGAGGCATGGTGCGGGAAGTCTGGTCCCACGCAATGCCATATATGCTAGCAATTTCGGCACAGCTCGTATAATTGCCATAAAGATATGAAGTGCGTGAGGTGCGGTGGCTCGCACCTCAGTACCACAGATGTACTGTTTCTCAGGCAATTTTCTTTACTCTTTTTATTTTGTAGCTATTGCCGAGCTATAGTGTTATCATTAAAAAAATTGAAAAAAGTTTTTTCACTGCATAACATCGACCATAGAATAAAAAACGATGAGCACTCGTAATATTAATTTGAGAGTCTACTTTATTTCATAAAAAGTAATTTCCTTGATATTTGATTAGTTCTAAATTATTATCAATTTTTTTTCGACCTGACTACGCTATTGTTCTAGTAAGACATTAACAGCTTCACCGGACTACTAAGGCGAGCGCTTAAAGCACTCAACCGATTTAATTTTGACAACTATCTCAAGGGTGCACGGCACAATTTATTATCAATCACAGTAAAACAATTATATAGCATTGTATTTACAAAGTTAGGATTTTTATGTATATAATATTAAAATATTTAGGAATAAAAATCTCCATCCTATGAAATTAATAATGAACATGCTAAAACGTTTCAAATTCTACTGTTTATACAAACTAATTATCAAAATATTGTTGTGTATACATTCTTTCCTACTCTTTGGTAACTGGGCAGGGAATGTAATGTGCAAACACAACGTATTGTACGAAAGCGTCAATCCGTCTAGACTAGTTATCAGTTGAATGCTTTCATGCCTGTTTCGAGAGAGAGAACATTTTCACTTACTATTTCTGTATGAGGTTCACTCTTTTTATCGCTGGAAATGATACCATGTAACATTATCTTTTAATATCGTTCGATACTGAAGCAGTTTTTTTGTATAATCAGGTATACGTACGTAAAATAAATTTCCCGTGAAAAAGTTCTCTATGAGAAAACAAGCTTTTGGTAATGGAGAAAATTGTAAAAATCTAATGGAATAATATTCTCATAATGAATACATAATATATTTTGTACAAAAAAATTTTTATACGGATTTTATGTCACCTAGGGACTACTATTCTGTATAACTGTCAACTCTAAAAGCAAGTCTTTCTCAATCCTAGGTACTGCACCTTTTTTTTACATGGGGAAATCCTACTGGATACACCACCCTCTCGGGGGAGAGAGTGTGGGTTATGTCCGACTCGCACGGACTAAAACCCCATGGGTGCCCGCAACCGCCATAATGGGGACAAGGGATGACAGAGCACTCCGCATGTCGCCCCGACGGCGGGCTCAGAAAGAAGATCCTGGGCCTCCCGCTAAAGAGAGACAGCCTGGCACGCGTAGACTGTCTCCCAGACGACCGAACCAGTGCAAAGGAGAGACGGGCCCCCCTTAGGTACTGCACCTGACTGGACTATTTTAATGGATACGTATGACAAGCACTATAAAATCTCAGAGGATGTTGGTGTTTCGTCATCCAGACCGGACATATTCCTCTTTTCTAGGCACATTAAACATATAATACTAGTAGAGCTTACTGTACCGTGGGAAACCAACAATTCTAAATACCACACAATACAAATTAAATAAATATTACGATCTAACCAATGAACTAAATAAAAATGGCTATGTGGTTAATTTATACGCAGTAGAAGTAGGAGCGAGAGGTATACCAGCAAAATCTCTCTATAACCTTCTGAAGGACCTTGGCCTGTCGAGAACTGCAGTCAGTTCTATTTTAGAACGAGCATCAAAGGCTGCACTAACAGGTTCCTACCAAGTTTGGTTAGGCAAGGCGGGAAACTCAAGCAGTGAAGGTGAGCGTTGATACGCATCTCAAAGGGTGCCTCCTTAAACCTTAAGGTCGCAAGTCCTGGGAACTGCTCTGAGTTTCTCTCTCGGCCACACGATGGACCCGGCAGCCGCACGGTGAATCCATGGAATGCTAAGAAGTTCGTCTCTCACTATACAATTGTATAATAATGGAAGGATTAAATTTTGGTAAGCTTTTACTGATTCTGCTTCGAAGTTCAAAGAATCTTATATCTATACTCCTATATTTATACTAATATTATAACGCTGAAGAGTTTATTTGCTTGAACTCACTAATCTCGGGAACTACTGGTCCGATTTGAAAAATTATTTCAGTGTTAGATAGCTATTTTTCGAGGAAGGCCACGCTATGCCAATATGCGTTGAGCACCAATGAAGAATGTTTTATTCGTTTTTTCCTTTTGAGAGGTTCCGCTGCGAGCCTTAGCCCAAAGTAACAAATCCACGCGGACGAAGTCGCGGGCAGAAGCTAGTTTCCCATAAAATATGCTTCTAGGAAAACAATGATATTTTTTTATCATAACAAATTTAAAATTCATAGACTTATTTAAAAATTCAATATTTTGTCAGAATCTGTAAAACCATGGGCGAATAAATAAATACAAGCATTTTTTTTACACTATCTATTTTCCAAAATTGTTGTATATAGTTTATTAACGGAAAAAAACGTTTAAATGAATGGTAAAGCATGAAGGTTTATGGAAACGCAAGGAAGTTTCATTTGATATAAATTACTTGAATACCAAAAACCATAACCATGTTTACGATAATCTACCATCATTTTTTTTTCGAACTGACTACGCTATTGACTAAGCAAGGTCTTAACAGCTTCACCGGACTACACATAATCTACCATCAGTAACTACATGATATTCGATTAACTAGATAACCTTCATCTAATTTAATCAACATTTTTACGATTCCTTCGCTTATTAATATACCATATTATAATAAGGTTTAGTACATACATTTTGTATTTGATTCATTTTTGTGAAATGTCTCCCGAATTCCCATAAGTCGACGCCAAATTTCAACGCCCAGTTCTTAACTCTGAAACAAAAATAACCACGATGAGGTACTGTACACATTTGATTAATTACGTTTGCAATTTTGAAAACAAATTAAAGTATGTTAATATAGTATAGTTTTTATTATATACATGCCTATTAACCTATTATGCCTATGCCTATTAACTATAAGAATAGTTCCTCAATTAATAGAGTACAGAATCGAAAGTAATACTTTTAGAAATTATAAAAAAGTATTTAAAAAGAAAAATCGTTTACTCTCAACTGATTTTAATAAAATAATGTAAACGGTCTCCTCGATTAGCTATACGATAGCGATAAAAAAATGATCACTGATTGTACTGATTGAATTGTAATAGAAATATTTATAAATATTTTTCTATTCCTAAAAATATTATTATCAATTCTTATATTCTGTGAGTTAAAGGATTATATATGCTTCACGTGTACAACATAATATACATAATACGTTTCATAAAAATCACACAAAGAGTTTTTAAGTGAAATACGGACATACAGATAGATAATAATCTTAGAATCGTAACAATACTTGAATACTATGAATAATAATGTAGGGACGCACACTTGCATATCTATAGAGTGCATGCTATGGATATGCAGGGGTCAAAGTCCACGCATCGTTTTCCCGCCTCAATATAATATGCTACACCAGTCCGGTTGTAGAGATAGATGTAATCATGTGTGTACAATAAATACGTGTTTTATGTTTAATTCATTAGTGAGTGATATGCAAAGATTGTGGAAGAAGAATATAAACTCGTAATCGTTAAAATATTGACTTTTATTTGATAGCCCAACCAGGCTCACACACAATGAAAGACAATACATCAAATACACATATCAAAAACACCTAAAATAATTTTAGAAATCATAACATATATGTTTATATTTCAGTAAAATAAAATAATCATTAGAACATTGCATAAAACTGTGTGTCAGTACACGGGCTGCTGTTAGATTATATTAGTTTTTTCGTAGTGAGTCGTGACCTAGTGGTTTGACCGGTTGAATATCATTGAATCAATGATACAGCACGAATGATACGGCATGTACCAACGAATTTTTATAAATTCCCGTACATTTACAATTTTTTTTTAATTGTAGCACGGCAAAATGACTGCACTGTGCCTGATGGTAAGCACAGTGCAATCCAAAAACAATGGCGACCACCGAGTGACACAGTATCCATCGCCGGTCGCCGCTGTCATGCCGGCTTGCGAAAAGCTGGATATGCACAGGCTGATTCCGAAACGCGACCCGTAGATGCGAATCACTATGCCGGGCGTTTTCGCCATATACATGGCGGTTGCGACCCAGTCGGGCTGTTAAACCCCACCACCCCGCTTTCGCCATTGCCTCGTTCGTTATTCAACAGGGTACACCACGTGCAAGTGAGGTTGACTTAAATGTCTCAAGTCTTAGATGTTATTCGACACCCCTTACACCCCTATTGGTAGCAATATCGGCTGACGGTGAACGAAAACATCATGAGCAAAACCAGAACTTGAGAAATGATCTTGTAGTACTACTGTAAGTGGGAACACATAGAATTGTTGATTTCTCAGAGTTTGAAATCGCCAATACGTAGCGGGCTGACGTGACAATTATGCCCATACCTTCCTTAGGAAAGAGGCCTATGGTCCTGCAGTGGGGCCTCTTACAGGCTGATAATGATGGCTTTCGTTTTTTAAATCAGTTGAGTTAAAAAGCATCCATATAGTACGTGTAATTATACGTTATAACCCAATAACATTGGTGACCGCGGACAAACTTTCTGTAGTAATTTATATAATAAGAAATGACAAACAAACGATACAAAACTGTTTAAATATTCTCATATTTTTATCAACGTTGTCAAGCTTACTTACAGGTAAAAATGTTTTATCTTCAATATTATTAAGAAACGGGAATGCTTCGAGCAGGTACTCGAATTAATATTTCCGAAGCATTATTCCGATTCTATCACAGAACGGAAATATGATTGAGGGAAACAGGTTAAGCATTTTTTCCGTTTCGCTGGCCACCCTTTACTCGATGTTCTCAGGAGCTAAATTCATCCGATTTATATTTGTCACGGCATGGTATGGCATAGCGCTGATATAAGTGTACAGCTATCATTGTTAGGGGATGAGCCCTTTTTAATTAATGGCCGAGATGATACCGGCGCGAGTATTAAACCGCTCAGGTCATGATAGGAAATGTTTTTCAATTATTATTTTACTCTGTTTGTTATATATTTATTTTTAATATTGTTTTTTTTTTATTACAAGATGTCATATATGTGATAATATGTAGACAGGTGTATACGACATTTATCAACCCAGTGCTCAAAATCCTTGCAATTGCAATCCTGTTTTACTGTAAAAACGTAAGTCCTTATGTCAGTCATAAAATATTAGTTTTACAGATGTTTATGTTTTACAATCGCGATTGGTATGACTCACTATAATCAGATCTTTATCTGTGCACTCAATAGAAGCTATTATTCTCGACCGTCCCATTATATAGTTTTAAAATTAGCCATTTAATTATCATTGTCTTTAATATTAATGCTAATCATTTTTTAAATGGATTACATTGAATGATATACACAGATTAAGTCCGACGCAAAAATACATTATTAAACAAGCGGCCCTGGCGGACGTTGTCCCGCCCTGATAATAAAAAACCGTGGCAAATTATATACTAAAATCTTCCGCGTGAATCACTCTATCCACAGGTGATAACCGCAACGCAATCCGTTGAGTAGTTTTTGCATTTATCGCGAACAGACAGACAGACGCGGTAGGGGACTTTGTTTTATACTATGTAATGATGATTTGTTTTCTTTTTTAAACGAAGTTAAGTGCATATTACATAATATTATATACGTAGGCTTGAAATTGAAAATTATAAACTGTTCTACAATTATATGACATTTGTACATTATAATAAATTTATGTAGCAATTTGAGTAATAAATTATTATAATAAAAGGAAATAATAAGCCACGAACTTTGCGCCGAATATTTTGACGAACTTCCCTCGTAGATTTCCTTATTCCATTTCGTTTAATTCAAGTTGTTCCACAATGTCCTCATTAGCAATCAGGGAATGTTTCGCGGCCATTGTTCGCTCAAGTTCGGCCGTCACCGGCAGAACTTCAGAATTTAAAATTATTTTAAATGTGCTTTCGGACGCCGTCAGGTGCTCCGCTCCAAACGGCGGCACTCGCGAACACGCCGGTACAAGAAAACGAACATCTACGTGAAAATTCAATTTTAAACGTAAATACACCGACCTTATTGTAATATTTTTCGCAAACGTATATTATTGAAATTTGATAGCTTTCAGCATATATTTCACGACTGTAGTATGCCGATTGGCAAAATTATTACAATATTATAATTTTATTAAAATCTTCCGTCACTCCGACGAAATTGTGGTAATCGAAAATCAAAGCTATAATTTGTGAACAGGTAAATTTGGACGAGTTTAAATTAAGCGGGTTAAGTTTTAATAACAACGTGGGTACAATAGATAAATCGAAACAATTATTGTATTTATGTTTATGATTCACAATGAAAACGATATAATTGAGAATCGAATTCATTTAGTAATAACAAATAGGTGCTATCACGGTTAACTTTTAAAAAATGATTCAGCTTTTAGAACAGTAAAGTCGAACAATTGTTTCGTAAAAACCCCGTTGTGATTAGATTTCTTTATTCAGTCGTAGAGACTTCTTGATTACTTCGCAAAACAAAGAAAAGGGTCTTAAACTGCAATGATCCGCTTAAAATATCTTGTTACTCTAATCGGTTTAACCCTCGCGCTGAGCATGGGGAGCGACCCGGCCCCGGGTAAACCGATTTACGTATCACCTGAATCTAATATCTTACCTTTACGTATGAGAAATTCCTAGATAAAATTATGTGCATTTAAAGAAGAAAACAATTTATTTTTTCCACTCTATAAGATTAGTGTTTAACCACAACTATACCTGATGTTAAATAACAGTGTAACTAAGATACTAGGTCTACTGAAACCAATGGTATTATAACTAAAGATTACCTACATGATATTTTAAAAAAAACAAATGACACGAACGCACACATACGTAAAGTAATATTGTAACGCAGCACTGTCTTAGATAAAATGCGGAAGTAAGATAGCGTATTCTCAATATCGGTAGTGAAAAAGAAACAGTTATATGCTGTTTATTATTATGCAAAAATAAGCTAACTAACCAAGTTTTAACAAGGCGCTGTCAAAGCGCTTATGGCGTATCTATATAGTTATAATATCATTGACTGAAACACATCTACGGCCGCTTGGCGATAAATAAACAATTAAAACGACGTATTCGATGTTTAACAAACGACATATTCTAGGTTTATTTAATACTTTGTGAAAGGTTATTAGGAAATGAAGAACAGTTTCTGAAATGATCGACTCGCGGGGATCCTCCCGAAAGTTAATAAATGTCTATTTTTTTCTATTTTGGTGGTGATAACACACAGAACTCAATTTATAAAATTGTGATGTATCGTGGTTTGTAAGTACACTAAACGAGAACGAAATTACAGTGCACGCAGGTCGAAGCCTGAAGAATATTAACGTACGTTAAACTGCGAGACACAGCTTGTAATTTATATTTAGTCAATATTATTCGACACTTGAATCCTTTCATGAAAAATATATAAATATTGTATGTAACTTAACATGATATATTATATGTATATAGTAGAAATCTTGTTTTGGATATGTGGTAGAAAATTAAAACATGTTTACTCATGTTTCAAAATCTAAAATCAAAATATCCTTTATTCAATTTAGACCCTGAGAAGGTGCTTATGAACATCAAAGCTACCACCGGTTCGGAAAACAACCCAGTCATCGAGAAGAACCGGCAAAAACTCGATCTGGTGTATATCTTCATGTTATATATTTTTACAAAACATAAATAGTTTCATTTGTTATTAGTGGATGCACAGAGAGGGGCGTTATTTCCAAACATCACAATCGTTCACATATTGATCCACCCTATAATAACCTTTAGATATTAAAACCCGCTTGACATGGTTCTTGACCTCACTATCCGGCAAATCGGTAATATGTTTTGGGACTTTGTTATAAAACCTAACACTATTTACCAAAAAAATTTAAATCGTTTACCTAATAAAAGTGTAATATCAATATCAAGGAATTAATGTAACAACTACTAGATATCTTAAATGTTTTACACTAAAATTAACCAAATGTTATGGCTGTGACAATTATTATAAGTGCACTTCTCGACTATAAATGAAATAGTGCCAGTGTTAACTCAATTAATTTCAGATCTCGAACATCATCTTGTGTACATCTCAGTTGCAGTGATTCGATAAAGGTTGTTTTATTAATCAGCGTCTGCGGTGCTGGCAGACACGGTGTCAGACGAGCTGCGCCCAAGCTTACGTAAGGCAGCCTCCCGTAGTACGCGGCCCGTACACCCTCCCTCCCCCCGTCCCCCACGGTACTTCCCTTCACCCCGAGCCCGCGTTAGATCAATACCGGAGCCGGCGCCTTTGACATGTGCCCCTCCGCCGCCCCTACCCGCTCCGCAAATATTTACGCTGTGGAAACAGATCATAACTAGTTTCATTTGCCTGTTTGTATAGTCCCTTTCGCGGTCGATCGGAAAAAAAGAAATTTAATTGGAAATGATCTGATTTATGTCTCAATTAATTTGTATGACTTTTTTGTTAATTGTTTTTGGGCAATATACTGTTAATTAATTTAGGATGGAGTATTTCGATTACTCTTTTAGTACCTGTTCTCAACCGTTGTATCGAAATAGCTTTTTAATGTCTCTTACGTAATGAATGTGCTTTTAAAATGGCATCATACTACTTTTTGATTACTTGGAAATACTTAAATTATGCCACAGTTATGAGACTGCAATAAAAAACTCTTTATTTATTCTTCATTTCGTAATACACTCAGGTATTTGAGGGTTTAACATGATCTTTGAGGAATATAGAAGAAATGGCATCCAAAGACTAGAAACTGAATTGATTAAAATCTGGAAATTCGTTGAACAATAATTTATCTAGTTAAAACGAGATACCTTAATGAAACGTTCTTATCTTGTAATGAAGAAAACACTGGAAAAAGTATCTAAAAAAACGAACCAATGTGATCGTAAATTCATGAAGGAAATTCTAGTATCGTGCTACCGAGGAAGTAAAATGCAGCTGTGGCTTTCACTAGAACCGGGTTCGCTTTATGAATAACGATATTATCTGGCAACATAACTAAGAAACTATCAGTGTACACCGGAGATGCATCGTTCTGCAATATTTCGGTTACCAGTATTTATTCTTTTTTTTGTATTTTTTTGGCAAACATACTTCTAGATTGATACTGGCATTGTCAAGGAGGTAACGTCACAAGTTAGTTGTGATAATTCCAATGTTCTAACAAAACGGTGGCTCCCTTGTTAGAACCTTTAATGGAGTTTTTGTGGCATCTGAGAATACATGCTCCGTGATATTATTTCCTATCCATTTGACTTGTGCATAATACCCGAATTATATTACGTAACACACCACCAATATTACAAAATATAGTGCCAAATAACACAAGATTATGAATAAAATATAAAATTTACTATACCGCAGATTTTCAAAAATTAAAAATAAATATGTACTAAGTAGAGGAACCCTATTACCAGACCAGGCTTAAAGGTTTAGGAATGGATAGAAGCGTAAGATAAAAAAAATAATCGAAGGACACATTCATTTTTTTAAACTTGATTTAAATTCAAAAATATTTTCGAAATGTCTTTGATTTATTTTTTCTGTAAAGGCCGTGATAAAATAAAAAAACTAATAACAAAACACCGAATTGTGACCATTTTTAGAAATGTCCAAAAAACTAAAAAAAAAAATCTGTTCAACGAGTAACAAAAAACTGTAAAAATTTACTAGGATTTACTACTATTTTGAGGAGTAATAAGACTTATCACAAAATTGAGTTAATAAAAAAAAATAAACCGTCTAATTTGGCGTGAAATGACTCATATAGAAGATAAGATTTAAGATGAATTAATATGCTGTGCGGAAATCCTAATACTATTGGATGCTACCGACTTAGGTCTTTAGATATTTAGACAAGCCTGCAAATTAAAACGATCGTTCGAGATCCAATTGAGCTGTTCGAGAGGTTACAAAGCAATGATGGGCTAAAACCCTATTAATGCTAGACTGCACTATGTATACATCATGCAGGGAAATATAACAGAATTAGCTGACGTTTATATATAATTTGCTATTTATATTTCTAACTAGAAATAGATAACGATAAGATAAAAGTCGATAGTCTGGGCAAATTAGGACCCAAAAAATGATATCCTATTAAAATAAAGACTATAATTGGCCAATAATGATTATGCAATAATTATAACTTTGTTAAGTATTGACTAGGTAAGACTGATTGTTATTCGAAGTAGTCCGATGAAGCTGTAAAGACCTTGCCAGGTCAATAGCGTAGTCAGTTCGAAAAAAATAGAGATTGTTATTCATCTCAGAGTCAAACTTGTTGATACTTTTCATTGCACTTAGAATAAACACTAATACTGTAATAAACATGATGTAACTGCTCCTTTGAGTGGAATCTATGTCTTTGACGAAGACGTAATCATAGACTACGCTGATTGCTACGGCGCTACGAAAGCTACATCGCTACGGAAATGTATTAGGTATATTTATATTACAGTTTAAAATACATTAATAATTTATTGCAATTAAAGCGTTACTGTACTAATAGCTCTTTATATATACATAAAATGAATAGACGAGTATAATTCTTACATTAAATTATAATTCTATACTTTAGAAGTGTTACATTACTTTTTATACTGATATAAATTATAATAATGATGATGAATCAATAATATACGGAAATATAAATCTAATAATTTTTTTTACTTGACAAAATCTTAAATTGCAGGTGTAGTAGAGAAGGCCTCTGCCTTTAATTTCCCTTTACGCATTAGTAATCATTTGCTTCCTTTGTACCTTTTTTTTATAGCACGACAAACTGACGGATCGTTTTTAGTGATAAGCACAGTGAAATACAAAAGTAATGGCTACCAATAAGAGATCTAGAAACCATCGTCAGTTGATCCTTTTATAATGACATACAAGTATATTTGCAGCTGGATGTACAAGTGTAAACTAAAAGTTCAGTTGATCGCTATTTATTTGATGGTAACGATCTAGATAAATAAAAACATCCTACCATCACGTTTAAATACTAGATATACACGGACAGTTCCCGGAATCCTATAAGTTTAACAACCATTGCCATAGCATATCCCCCAAGTTATACCCTACCATATTTATTAAAGGAATCGATAATGGCTTAGTTGATAGAGTTTTTTTCTATTATAGATGGCAAACGAACAGGCGTGTCACCTGATGGTACATGATCACCGTCGTCCATAGACACTAGCAACACCAGTGGAGTCGCAAGTGCATTGCCGGCTTTTTAAAGGGGGAGGTGAGCCTCCGCGCTCTCACTGACCGAACGAAACACAACAATGCACTGTTACTTCACGTCGGTTTTCTATGAGGGTAATGTAATGATTCAGCGTGGCTCTACCACCTACAAGCGTGTTCGGACACCGTGTCGATGGATGTAGGTTCGAATCCTAGCAACTGAGTTAGAGCCTTCCATGGAGAAATTGTGATGAAACCACAGCATGGTGGTATTGCTTTTTCTAAGTACGCCGCCCTTAGTGTACGTCCAGAGTGGACGCTATAATCGAGCATCGAGCGTAGCGTCGCGTCCAGCGTTCGTTTCAAACGTATGCATTAATACGTGAGTGTCCTGAGTGGCGCGCGAGCGTCGCTCTTGGACGCTGGACACCCCGCTGGACGCACCGCCGAATGCAGATACACTCAGGCCGTACACTGTGTACGTCCAGAGTGAACGCTATAATCGAACGTCGAGCGTAGCGTCGCGTACGGCGTTCGTTTCAAACGTATGCATTAATACGTGAGTGTCCTGATGGCGCGCGAGCGTCGCTGTTGGACGCTGGACGCCCCGCTGCACGCATCGCCGAACGCAAATGCACTCAGGCCGTACACTTAAAGTTGAAGATCTGTCACCAAGTATCTGTTGGTGTGTGCAGACAGCTGACCTTAAGAGCCAAACTTCTCTAGGTTTAGCGTGTTTATTATCTTAGGACACATCATTATTTAGGATCAACTTGTAACTTGAAAATGAAAACTTGATCAACAAATTGAAGTCAAACGCTAAAACGTACAAACCATAAAAAACAAAACTAACACATACTTTTAGTAGGTAAAAGATAATATTTTAAGGACTTATAAAGCGCAATGTACATGTTATTAATTCGTTACCAACATGGCAAGTTAAACGTAAATCATACGTAACTCGTGTGCTCAGAATAAAATGTTGTATTTTGTAGTAACGTAGACAAGAGGCGTGGGATAACTTCGCACGTACAATCACACCCACGCTACGCAATACCCACGTGCGCTCAAATAATATTGTTCTATAAATATAGGGTAATAAAACGCGGCCACAACTGTTGCAAGAGCTCTAAGGTTAATGACTGATTGTGTCACAGTTAAAATAATTTAATAACTAGGCTAAATTTATGTGCACTATTCCCTTTTTAAGCTCATTTAAAAAAATGATGCTGACCGGTATACGTGGGTTATTCTAAAGACACCATCTATATTTTTAGATCTCTAGCTTAAGCTTGCGGCTTCGTTTGCGTTACTATAGATATTTCCCGAAAACGGTGCTATTTATTTGCATGATCTGTTGAATAGTTACGATGCGATAGTGTACAAACAAACATGCTCACCTTCGCATTTATAATATTAGTTATATAATTAAGATGTTAATATGCAAAGATTACAAGGTAAATTTTCGATAGTACGATGATCACTAAATTAGCTAATTCTGAAAGGCGATGCATAGAAGTCAGTTATTATGGTATTTCCAGTGTGTGGTATTGTAGAAATGTACTGATGATCGTGCCTTGTATCGCGGTATAATACTGAGTAATTTCCAGATAACTTAAAGGTAACATTATTAAGAAGTTTGATATCCATTGTATTAGAATATTACGTTGTAGAACGTTTATATTAAGTTATTTAGTACATAGGGACGTCGTATCATCTTGTACCACGAAAATGTCAGCTCTTACACGGCCAAACACACAAACAAATTTTTGAAAGGGAAAAACGTAGATGTTATGGGTCATTTTGCATGCAGTCGCGACCTGGCATCTTGCGACGTCTTCCTGGTTTTAAAAATCAAGAATGATTTACACGGTCAACGATTCTCTACACCAGAATATATTATTGAAGAGTATAAAAAGTATTTTCCGAGGTCACCATAAATGTTTTCAAAATTAGTGAATTCGTATAAAAATGTACATTGAAACTGAGGGAGAATAAACAATAAATTAATTTTTGAACAATTATAATTTTTTTATTCAATTCGGAATCTTTTAGTGCCGATCGTAGAAATTTTGTTTTATTAACTAGCTATGCCTGCGACTTCGCACGCTTACTTGTGTAAATATTATAATTTGGGATATAAACAAATAACATGTTTGCTTTACTAATATAGAATACGAGTCACGTGGCCAAAAAGTAACTGAAGCTAAGGCCCATGCCAGCAACTTAAAAAACCCCCGTGTAAGTTTAGTAGTTTTGGAGGTTAGCGTTTTCAAAGAAGCAGATAATGTTTTTAAATATAGTCTTACGATCTTTTGCGTGCTTTAATGTAAACTTGACCTATTCATCGGGGATAGTAAATATTTTGTAGGTGAAAGCTCCCCTTTCAAGCCGTAACTACTCAGACGATCATTGTGTAATTTTGCATATGCTTTGTTCTGAAAACGGATGGTTCTGATGATGGAAAAGGAACCATTCATCCAGGAAAAATGTATCACTCTTGATGGATAGCTCACATGTCTATTAACGTAAGCGAAGCCGCGAGCAAAAGCCAGGGGAGTAATTATAAATAACATTTTATTTTTGCAGCTATATTTTAATATTCACCGAATTTAATGTGCAGTGATTACCACCCTATTAAGATAGCGTCAGCATCTGGCAGTTAATCATTCGTGCCACGACCGACAGACGTCCGACGCGTCGAGATGAATCTAACAGAGCGTTTGTACCGAAATAAAGGCCGAAGAAGGAACAGGAGAACTTGAATAAAATATACAGTTTCACATCTGTTATCATGCTATAATTATAATTTAATTATCTACATAAAAAAATCTGGAGTAAAAAAAGTGTGTGTGTGTACTTATGTACACGCGTTAGAAGTTATACTTCTTTGGCGTAACAAGATAAAAATCTTTTCAAAAATTTTATCTTTCGCCTTACTCTACGTTTGTAGAAAAAACGACACTAACAATAGAAAAAAGATATTTAATACATTGACAGTTTTAATATAAATAAAGAAATACAAACAACAAATACAAAGATACAAAGTGTTGATTATAGCTAACTTCAGGGTGTCGGTTTTTCGTGACGGTGTGCGCGCGCATCGTATAAATTTACTCCCATCATTTTTCCCTAACGCGCCAAAAGAAGTATAACTTCAAAAACATTTTTGAAGTTACAACTTCTTCAACCGCATTGAGTGGTTTTAGGTAGGGAACAAATTATGAGTTCGCGTCACCAATGACCTCGACATGCTCGTGACGTATTGTGCTTGCGTCAGAATAGCGAACTGTGTACATGTTATATTCATATTTTGTATTGAGCTCATATAGCCCATAATACGTTACTTAAAACCAGACTACTGTTTAATAATTTGAATTTACAAATTATGAATTAAATAATTTAGACTATAGTTTATTTAAACATTCAAAAAAGAGCAGACTCGTTTCATTGTTTTGAGCTTTCATACCTGTCGGCAGCGTTTATGACTGTCTCAATCTCTTTTAAACTTCTTACCTGTGTTTTGTACGTCCGAATATAACTTTCAATCGATTTTGTACACATTCTGTACACGAGTAACATATGGTATATCAAAATTGATACCATATTATTATTAATTGTCAGTAATGGTTTCAGAAATCAAAAAATGTAGTAATATTTCAATAAAAGAATATAACGAGTCGAAAATAATTACAGTATAATTATGTTATTAATTCCAAAACCACTATTACACATAAGATACAATTAACATCGTTTATTTATTGCCAGTAGGTAATTTAAACCGTGTTTTGTATGTAATAGGTATTTGGAATTAATTACATTTGATGATATACGTTAAAGTTTTTTTCATTTTATTATACTTTTAATGAAATTGTCAATAACACAAAGCTAGTGTTTGTCTGCTGACTAAGCCGTCACAGATTTTACGTATCTTAGCTGCAATCAATGTTTTCATTCATATGTTTTATTTCACTAATAAGTTACATGGTATAGACATATATATAAAACTTTCGATTTAGCCCCTCGGCTGTTTTTTTAAGATCCAGATCTCAAAATAGCGAACCATCTTTTAAAATTTTAAGCAAAGTTTTTTTTTATATCGTAGGATGCAATCAAACAGGTGCGTCACCTGATGTTAAGTGATCACCGCCGCCGATAGACACTAGCAACACCAGAGGAGTCCCAAGTGCGTTGCCAGCCTGTATTTGGGGAAGGGGGGAGTGGGAGGTGGAAGAGTGGAGGTGGATTTGTCGATTGACAAGTAAATCATAAGGTCTACATTCGTTTGTATGAAGTTTAAACTATTATGATTTTCGTCAGTCCAGTGCTTAAACGGATACGATTGTAGGGAAGGTTGCGTGTTCAGATCATGTCGTGGTCACCACTGTAGGGTTCCCTACTGGGATATGAAATCATAGGCACGAGAGCTGCGAGCCAACTAACTGTTTATTACAATATAACTTTCTTATATCTAACAACTTGTGAATATATGTGTGCGTGTTCCCCACACGATAAAGATTGACTTGATTAAATATGTAACTAAGTTATTCGCAGAAGCGAAGCGTTAGCAGAAACGACGAATATGTATGCTAAATAAAGAATATGCGTATGCAACATTTCATGATATACGATCTAGTATTCATAATCATAACAAGAAGGTTCTAATTAATTACCATTGTCCCGACAGCTTTGCAGTTTATTTGAAGAATACTAACAAAGGTTTACCATTTACAATATTCTTTTACCCGGCGGAGCAGAACGAGGGTTTTTCGAGTGTCTGTCTTTAGAACGTTCTGTAGCTTAAATAGCTTAATAGATTTTACCGTGTGCGGTGTATTCAAATCGTTTGAGTGACATAAGTTATGTAATATTGAAGTATAACATCTATGAATCAAAAAGAGAGGGCGTGTACTATAGCTTTTTTGGTTTCCTATATTAATCATTCCATTACATTTACAGAAGTCTGGATCAGAATACTTATTTTACAGATGTAAAGAGGACATTTCAACAATGTTCAGTTCACAATATAACAAACGGTGTTAGGAAAAGCCTAGTTTATTGTTTCTAATACGTCTCTCGACGTATTTAATTCCCGTTAGCTTCGTTGAATCGTTGTGACTTACACACTAACTTGATTGTTATACGTTAACAAGTCCTGAAACAATATCTCTCGTTCCCTCCCGATGAAATAACGGCAGTGAACGATCAGTACCAGCCTGTCTCTCTAAACAGAGCTTGCTCACACCCACGCCTTCGTAACCTCAGATCACGCCGCCGTGGTCTGGGGGTAAATTTCGCTCCCGCACACCAGACTAGGCTCCCCTCGGCAGCAGCTCAAGCCTAGCTCCGTTCCCTCCGCGTGGAGCCCTTGAGTGCGCTGCTTGCGTGATACGGTGACACAGAATCTTACATCACTGCGACATTACACATGTCACCTCCACACACGTGTACGCATGCACGCTTACACATGCAAGTGGAAGGGTTTTATTTATTTGTTCCTTATCGAACTGAAATAGTTTAGAGTATTATCCGATACGAAATATATATATATAAGTATGAATATGTAGCTAAGCTTAGGTTAGCTCAGATAGGTCGCGAGTCGCATGAATCAGGCAACAGCCCAAGCCCAGGTATGCCGCGCACCCTTGAGCTAGTTGTCAAAATAAAATGCTAAGTGCCTTAAATAAAAGGCTGAGTGCCTTAAGTGCTGGCCTTGGTAGTCCGGTGAAGCTGTTAAGACCTTGCTTAGTCAATAGCGTAGTCAGTTCGAGAAAAAAAAATATCTCTCGTTAATGCTCACATAAAATCACTATGAAGCTATCTGATTTTCATTTCTATTACCATGACTATATACTATGTGATCGAATCCGTTATCATCATCATCATCTATATATTAATACGTGAAGCCCAAAATTTGTATCCCTTTTTGAGAGAAATGCGCGAACGGATGAACGTGAAACTTGGCATAGTTAAAGTTTATATGGAGGAGAAGTGCAGAAAGCTAATTATTTTATATAAAATGCATTAGAAGTACATTAAATTAATTAAAATATGCATTACTCACGCTACTGCTTCAATTTTACACAACATATACACACATGTAAATAAAAAAGACATTTTGACATCTGTCAATAAAGGACTTCAAAAAAGGTTATGAAGGAGGTTGCTATGCTCGACTGTATGTATTATTTTACACTTACGTTCCAATTACCCTTTTTCATTCTACATTCAACAATGATATTATAACATACAACTATTATTATAATAACTGAGTAACCATGATAAAAACCTTTGATTATAGAAGTAAGTTGACAAAAGAACCCTATAATAAAGTTCAAACTTTAAAAAATCAATGAACTATGGTCGAATGTCGACCACTGGGCGCCCAATAGTTCTTATATAATATGACATATGGTATTTTGAAGTTAATCTTATACAAGTTTGACACAAGGTTTCTGTGTGGGTTAATCGTTTTCTGTCACATTAACCTTTAGACAATTCCGAGACTAAAATCGAAACGTAGTGTACAATTATTCCTAATTTATGTATCTGAGTGACTGCAGACTTTTCTTGATGATTGATAAATTTATATCTTTTGAAAACAATTCTAACTCTCCATAAGAAATATCTAATTTTATTTGGAGGTGTCAAAATCAGCCTAGTCTCCTTTCATCAGAAGCTAAAATAATTAAAAATAACAGTCACAGTTAAACATTATTATAATAAAATTATTTTTAATTTTTAAGTATTACAAAACATATATGCATGTAAGTTAAATTGCGATGTTTTGCATACTGTGTTCCGGTGCCTTACGTCTGTTCTTTCATCCGAAGGTAAAGAAGGTTTTATCTTTGCTTAATATTCGGACACAAAGAGGAATTACAATAAATAACTTTTTGTAATTTACCTATCTATCGAATCGTCCTTGTCGTTACCGTACTGGAGTAGGCAAATTAGTTAAGTATTTATAGATCGATCCTTGCAAACACTATGACATTGAAAATTGGCTTTTAAATAATATTATTTATTAATAATTATTATTTTTATTCATAATTACTGACGTCTCTTTGATTCGTTTACATATAAACAAACAAAAAGAGAATGTGGAAAGAGGAAAACTGAATGTTTCCTGTAATTGCCTATCAATAAGCTATTTAATGGTGCGAATTGTATCTCTAGTAGTAAGCTGTTAACAACATGCCAAGATAAAGGTCAAAGTACATTATTATATTGCAAGGATGGCATTATGTAATATATTTTTGAAATGCTTTGTATTTTATAGTAGTCTTTCGTAAAAACTATCACGTTTGGTACTTGAAAAATATATATTTTGGAATGTTTTTTATTGTGTATGTATGTTGTTATGTATTTTTAAGTTCCTTGATTTCTCCAATATTGATATATTAGCGTTAGGAGGCTGATATTAAATTAAGAATTTCTTTAAATATAAATACAATTTCGTGCTTGACGTTAATTTATTACGGTACTTAATAGTATAAACAAAATTACTGAATTACAATGCAATATTGGTTTACAAATACTCATAATTATAACTTACTTTTACATTTAAACTATTGTTTAGTAGTAAGTACAGATAATTTTGACACGAATGTATCTACAATATATACGTGCCTTATAGGTTTACTTAAAGGAAAATAACCTCACACAGAAGGATGCCGAAGATCGGGCAAAGTGGAGGAAGTTTAGTAAGATAGCGGACCCTGGTACCAGGCCGGCAAAACGCTAGGAAAAAGAAGAAGAAGATGATGTTCTGAAAAAAACCATATGTAATTTTTATACATACAAGTGTTCTTTATGTTGGAAAATAGTTTAAGTTTACAATTGAATCCACTTGGTGGCGCTACAATCTGCTGATAACATCTACCGGACCCACTAGCATTTAATAATATTTACTGGATAAAGACGGCATAAATCGTATTATATAGCCGTTTTGTAATAAACACCTGTACTTTATTACGGAGATATGGAGAGGCTATAATAATATGTCGTGGGTTAAAGGTCATGCAAGCCATATTTACACATACTGGTAAATTAAGATAGCATTAAAATTTGGATTGTGTACGTCATGGATTAAGTCTGTGCTTCCCAAACTTTCTTTGTTCCCGTACTCCTTAATATAACTTTTCATTTATGAGTATGCCCTGACATATCCATGCCTACTTCTAAAAAGTTTCACGTTTCTCTTAAGGTCTATTCTCTAGTCTATTGTCAATCTTAACTTTGAAATACACCTAGTACTGTCTCCAGAGAGTTGTGATCTATAGGAGTTACTATGGGAGTCCCTTTATGTACATTAACAATTTTTTTAAAGTAATTTTATTATTTATTTATTTTTATCTCTTTATATATAAATTTCTTCTGTACGTGTGTATGTCACTGAACTCCTCCTAAACGACTGGACCGATCTTGATGAAATTTTGTGTACGTGTTCCAGTGGATCCGAGAACGGTTTAGATTCACAATTGGACCCAGTAGATGGCATTGCGGTTGACGTTTAGGATTTTTTTTTGTTTTCAGGGCAGGACAATGTCCGCCAGTTCTGCTAGTATTACTATAATATAATAACATTAAAATAATGTTTATATAAGTAAACAGTTTTAACTTTTCAGTATTTCCGTCATTACCAATATAATTTTCACGTACCCCCAAAGGGATCTCGAGTACTCACAGGGGTACGCGTGCCACAGCTTGGGAATCACTGGACTAAGTGATTAATCAGGATATTATTTATACTGCCCGGGTAATATGAAATATGACTAGTCAAATAGGGCTACATAACTGAAACTTATTTAAACTTTATTATTTGCCACATTTAGAATCCTCTTATTAGTCAATGACATTGATTTTACGTTGAATTTGTTAGATGAGGTTGGTATTACGATTATACCGCCAAAAAAATCATTCGTATAGAATTCACATATTCCAGTTTCTAATGCCAATAGACATAACCTTCAAAACTATTTATAACTAAGTATTAATTATGTAGGACAATTAGACTTGTCATTATTCACATTGTCCAAGCATTATAATAAGTGCCCTGATGCACTTATTGTTGTTGTTGGATAGTGCACTTGTCCACAATTAATATATGTACTATTTCAAACAACATTTTAAGAATAATGCATTTATTATTGTTTTCACATTCTACCAAATCTGTTAAATGTACAAAGGCTAATTTGCAAATTTTATGTACAGAAAAAGGTTATAAATATTAAAAGCAATTAATTGCTTACAAAAAATATTTGTAAATCATAAATGTAAATCAGTTTACTTCCCCTATTTTGCGCATGCACACCACACCGCTTGCCCCACGTCTCCATGATACATCACTGAACGCGTAGTGCTTATAAGAATTGTAGTTTTTTAAAACATTAATAACTATATATTCAATGAACATATCGTGGTAATTTTGTTTTAGATAAGGACCAAGTAAGTGTCTGTGAAGTAAAAGTTTAAAAAAATGTATCGAGTTGTTTTTGCGTAATGCGCGCACGACAGGAGACATTTATCAATTTATTTCTATTATGCCCGGTTTCTGAGATTCCGTAAACTATTGACTCAACAGAGTTATCCATAAGATAAACTGTCAAAGGACCCGTTGCATTTTACTGACATTTATCGTATGATTGTGTGTTCAGAAACGAAATTTGACAAGTTATCAAATCGATAAGGCTATTGGAAAGATAAACTACAATTAAAGTACCTCAGAAACTGGACATAAGACCATTGACATTTCTTATTAAATGTGAAGACGTAGTAAGAAATAGAATTCGACTTAATTTATATGAATACAATATACAATATAAATATGATGTTGTTTCTATTTGAAAATTAATATAATTTTTACGCCATTAATCAATGTATAAGGAGGACGGATTAATTAACAGAATTACTTGAACTTTAACTGATCCGCAAACGTTAAGCAGTTTTTAATGGGAGTGAAGGATTAATGACAATTGAATTCATTTTAAAATACTTTGATATGTACAACATTCGATTTCGAATTTCGCGAGGCACAGGTCAACTACTATATCTAGTCAAACGTGTTAATAATGTTTTGGTTGGATTTTGGTTGAATAAGTGCAATTTATGGTGCTTATAGATGAACTATATTAGTGAAATGTCATAAGGTCATTGATATCATCCTACACTAGTATGTTTATTGTATGTATCACCCCACACGTCTACACTGACCTTTATATTCAAATATGTGCAGGATATTTAACAGGGTTGAAGATATCGGAGGAACGTGGATTTAAGTTCAATGTCGTGATTGGGTAACAAATTCCTTTTTGAGTTACATATAAGGCTTGAGTTTGGGCTGAAATTTGACACATCGATCCGTGACATGAATTATAGTGTATATATAGTATGACGGTTTTTTATATTATGAAAGAAAACGGTCGAAAGTACACCACGAGTTCAACAATATTTGGATAGGGTCAGCACCCTGACCTGAATCCTTTTGAACACAATTTATAAAGAGCTTTAAATGCAATAAATTCTGTTCACACGACAATTACTGAACTAAAAATAGCAATTACACACGAGTGGGACAATATTGTGCAGCACTTTATAGAAATATGCAGATTATATATGTAATCGCCATCGATGGCAGGTTACCAATGCTCCATACAGAAATTAGTAAAACATTTTTTAGTTCATTATTAGTTACTTTATTTTTATAATGTAGGTACCTAAATAATGTAATGAATATCAATGAATTTATCAATGCGATTTACGAAATCTCTGTCATTAATACTTTACTAGAAATGAAAATTCATTTAAAGTGTTTAGATTACTTGGTTTTTATATTCTCAACGCTTTTGTTAATTATTGTTCCAGTAGTCAAATCGTAATTAACTATTTTGCCTATACTCCATTCTTTTACTCTCATAAATTTAGTTGTAAAATGTAAATAACTACATGTAAATTTATAGTTGTAATAATCGATAGCTTACTCATTATGGGGTATATCTTCAAGCTGGTTGGCCAAAGCTGTTGTTAGTAGTAACGGTACTAGCAGGCCTAGCAGCGGGTGCTGTGACATGCTGCGTGTTAACGCCATCGCAGTGTCCACATGACAAGCGCACACGGCACACAACACAGACGCTTCTGCATGTAAGCGCCACCGGCTCCACTACACTCTAGCAGTAATGTCACTAAATGTTTGTTCACGAGTCATCGAACAGCGGTGGTGTTAGGTTAGGGACCGCCAGGTGAGATCGGTATAGACGAGCCGCAGGGCTAGCACAGAGTGTACCGCGCGAGACTCTGGCGCGCCGTCGCGGTTCGGACCTCCGCCCGCAATCCGTTCCTCCTCCGCGCCCGCACTGACGCTGCGCGCGAATCATATGCCCAATAACGCAGCCTTCTACTTATTACTCAGATTTATTTTGCCATGCATTGGGTTTATGGTCAGCGACCAGTACAAACGTCTCAGGAACAACAATAAAAAATTCGTGTAATGAGATCATTTGCAAACTACGTCGTCATACTTCAATGGCATTATTTTTTGCTTATATAGTCATTTTGATTTAGGTTTTTTCCTGTAATTATGATAATCGGGTAATTTCGGAGGGGATGATGAACAGAAAGGTGGTCATTTAAGTGCAAGGTTAGCGGTGACACCGACCGCCGCCGCCGCCGCCACGCACATGCGTGGGCACGTCGCCAGGAAATCCTTTATTGATTCCCGCGCTCCTGCTTTCTAAGGAATGTCGCAGGCGTTGCTACCGCTAAAATTCCGCCCTCCTGGTATTATAATTTGGGCTAAGCGGATCATCGTACGCTCGGCGGGTTGCTTTCATTACACCTAACTAACTTTTGGGAATTTATTCGAATTCAAACAAAAGACGATATTCGAATCCCACTTAAAATTTAGGTCGCGGAAGTAATTTCCGGAAAGGAAGTCTTATGATTACCAGTTTATCACAGAAAAATATAAATCTTTTTGGTTTACCTATTTTTGTTAATCGAAATAGAACATTTCAATGTATGAAAATAATTATGATTGGTATTGAAAAAATTATTTCAATTATGGCCATAACCTACGTTTCTATATGTACTCGATCACTATCGCGGGAAAAGGAAGTGGGAAAAGTGGATTCAACATAAGCGTAATGTATAAGTTCATCAGCTAATGAAATAGTTAGGTCAGCTTGCTTTCGACAGCGTAGAAGCGTAGAGAAGAAAGAACTCACAGCGAACTAATAAGAAGAGTTATACTATGTATAGATTGAAAACATACGGCTATTTAAATTAAAACTGATAATTTCAGTATTTGTTGTGTATCTGATGCCGACTACTACTATAGGTATAATGGAACGATTTCATGCTATATTTTTTATGGTCGTTCATAAGTAAAATGCCGTTTATAGCTCCGATATATATATATAAGGGTTGTTGAGGTATGTATGCTTGGTACACATATATGTTTCGTCAACTAATATATGTATGAATAGTTATCTTAGCTTAGGTTAGCTCACATAGGTCGCGAATTGCATGTATCAGGCAACAGCCAAAGCCGAGGTGTGCCGCGCACCCTTGAGCTAGTTGTCAAAATAAAATCGGCTGAGTGCCTTAGTAGTCCGGTGAAGCTGTTAAGACCTTGCTTGGTCAATAGCATAGTCAGTTCGAAAAAAAAGCCGTTTATAGCAGTTAGCATTTTTATTTATGAAGCAACGGCAATATTTAAAAAATGATCAATATTCACAGAATTTACACCCGCAATCATGGGTGTCAGGCCTCAAGATTTTTCTGTCGCTGCTAGTATTCGCTTTGGTGTCCAAATTATCTCCAGTCAGTTACAGTTTGACTTACACATATATACACCTATTTAGGACAAAGTGTGGCAATTTCGAGAAACATACCTTGAAATTTCGAGAAATGTTTATTTACAATATTTTAATGATAACATTTCGTGGAAAACTGTTCGTTCTGTGAATCGACACGAGACTACGAGACCTTTATTCTTTATAGGATTTTGTATACGGCGTATACTAAATATATATATTATCAGATGTTTCCAGACATTTTCTATACTTGTTATAACAACATCCATTACCAAGACGAAATACTTTGTAAAGAACTTTTGACACTGCATATAATACAGGCTATATAAAATTTGCGAAAGAAATTTAGTAACTACTTGTCTCATACATAAAGTCGATGGTTTTTAATCGATACGATAATGAGTATTAAAAAAAACTTTAACAATACATGCTTTTATCCAAGTTTTCTGACATGCCATCCATAAAGTAAACCTTGCAAGCTAAAATCATCAGATACATATAATATTAATTAAAAATATGTACGTAATAATGTTTATAAGAAATATATATATAAAAAAAAGATGTGGTGCCGTAGGACACCAGGTAGGAACGAAGTACCTTCGGCTAATGTAGAATCGACACAATTTGCAAAAAAATAATAATTAATTAATTAAATTACCGATATTATAATTCGCCGATTAATTAAATTAATTCAACGATTAATTTCACCGAGAATTTGAAAGAAAGAAGGAGAAAGAGAAAGGTATTATACACTACTCGCTTGTGTATACGACTGTCGCGCCTGCGCACGTCTCATTTAACGGTTTTATTCCACGCACTTTTTCTTACGGTTTCACTATCACATTTTTTTCAGTTTGGTCGCGCAGCAAAATCCCTATCTCCTCCAAGCCTGCCGTAAGGAACTTCGTTCCAATAACCTGGCATATATTAAACACAGTGGTAAGGATTCTTTAATTTGTTAAAGTATAATAGTACGCTTTACGTATAGTATGGCAGGAACTAACCTTGGTTTAGATGCGGCGTCTGGAACTAGAAGTGACATTGCGCAAATCCTGTGTTGTCACGGGGCTCGGAATGCACTGCCGAGAGACCCTCAAATGATTGTAGGTGGTGCCCTAATCGACATTCAGTCCAAGAGTAATTATTTTGCACTGGAAAGCCGATAGGACTTTGTAGAGTACCTACTTCAGACAACTAGCCCCCTTCCTCATGGGCATCGCGGTATATTGGCTTGATCTCTTGATCTACCACGGAATCTGGAGTCAAGAACCCTCACGTTGCTATATTGAAGGTTCGCTTACTGTGTGGGTAAATAAGGACTATAGCAACCGTTACTTCGAAAAAATATTATGTCAAAGGAGCCACAAGCGAAACGTCTTAGCCTTTATCGTTATATGAGTACTTGTGACTATTTATTCTTCAGTATTACAGGAGACAATCTTCAGTGAACCAATGTGATTCCGAAATAAGTACAGTTTGTACTGTAATAATCAATTAATTGATACATACACACAAATTCACACGCAGCATTGATAATCATGTTTGAAAGTCAGTTTGTATAGGGATCGATCCGTCACTTCTTGGTTCCATCTACCGCTGTGCTACAATGGGTTGAGTAACAGAAAATCTAAAAAATAACATACAAAATATTTTTACAAAAAAAATAAACCGCCTTCGATGTGAAAAACTAATAAGGCACTAACTAAAAAGCGAAAAATAATTGAATTATAAAATTAACCAAATTAAATAAAAAATATTGATATTTGCGCTACCTAATAATATATTTGAAGTCAATGTCAACCTAAATTCATATCATCTATATACAAGGTTTTGGTCCTCGTGTCCCATCTCGTACATATTTTTTTACCTGCAACGAATTTGAAATGTAGGTTGGCACCGACTTCAAATATATTATTAGGTAGCGCAAATATCAATGTTTTAGCGTTTGAACACCATGTCAATTATCAATATGATCTATAATGGTAAACGTGCTAAAGCTAGACAAGGACTGGCTCTTAAGTGCAACTGCCGTAACAGCAGCATTTCAACTTGAAAGCGGCAGTTATCTAGGCAGACTAAGAAAAAAGTGCGAACACGCTATTAACTAACTCATTATTCATCACCATAAGTCAATTAGATGATAACCAGCAGTTAAAGCCTTCCCACCCAACGCGGGAAACCACCAAACCCAGAGAAATCCTTAAACGGCTTCATAAATATTATAATGCCACGAAAAATTATCACTTTGCTTTACATTTTATAGTTTACGGACACGCAAAAAATTAACCATAATGAAGATCGAAGTATAATTTTGAAATTGATATTATAAAACAAGAATTAATATAATAAAACAATAAAACACTCCCAATTTTACTGAACCCTCTTATAAACTTGTGTGTTAGCGTCTCGGATACACTCTCACGAATAGTACATGCATCAAAGTAAACTTAATTTGACACCGTTGGTGGAATTTATTTTGTTAATAAATCTTGTAATGAATTTGTAAAATTACTTTTTGTTTATGGAGTGTAATTATAGATTTTCGCATCATAATTCGTTATAAATTTATATTCAAGTAATATTTCATACTTAAATGTTATGTTCGATATACAAGCGATATGTGCAATTCCTATGACCTCGAAATTATATTTTCGTAGGATTTATTCCTCATAGTCAATTTTTTTCTTATTTTTATGGCTAACAATCGCCTAGATTATTAATGCCTTTATTTTGTAGATAATAATATTAGAAGCCTCTTGTGATAATTTTCATGTTCCAACAAGATGGTGGCCCCATGTTAGAACTTTCCAGGGAGTGTTTGTGGCATTTCAGAATTATTTTCAATTCACTTCACTTATGTGCAATAACCGAACTATATTATGTAAAGTGCCACCAGTATTACAAAATATAGTCAAAAAACATAAAGTTATAAATAAGTATGAATGAAATATTTCTATATTTCAGTTCACTGCACTACTTGACAAACTAAGATCCGGTGAAAAAAATCAACATCTATCTTATTTTTAATTTCATTTCTCGAGATAATACAGTTAAATTATTGGCCACTTACATAGACTATGTATCAGTAAAAACTGTTAGAAGCAAAATGGTTGGAAGTTTGTCTATGGTTTCAGATAATGAATATTCATACCGTAGAGTAGTAATGTAGAATAAAACCAGAAAGTATAGTTTACATAATTTTATTTTCACAATACAGTCGTTATTAATTTTTCGATAACAGTATCATGTTTTATTGTCACAAACTAGTAATCATAATTAAAAATTCTCTCTCCAATAGACGTCAGATAGGTGTACAAATATTAATATTAGAATTATACAATTTCATTGTACTTTTATTGGGAATTTATTAATTTATATTTTAAATACATTCGTTAATTTTGTCTTTTAAAATTAAATCCAATTATTTTTGTTAAAAATATTTAAAATTATTTTGTTTAAAACTTTCATATTACCACGATTATTAGAATTCGATGATTTACTTTTATAAAAAAAATAACGAAATAATAGAACGTACTTTTTAGAACAAAATTCTAGAACATATTTCCAGAAACTGAACACTACAGGTTTGTATTATGTATCGTTGTTAATTTACAAACAATTATAGAAGATAATTAACACTTCACATCGCCTACAACTTACAGTTTTTCGACAATATGTCAGTTAAAATTGTATAAAAATAAATGTTACAAACACTACTCTACATATAAACTCGCTTGCACGCGCTCATCGTTCACTATCTCAACTATTTTATTTACAATTTTGTTAATACTAAAGACATTAATTCAATATCATTCGAGTATAAAACTATTTACTTTTGAAATTGTAAAAAAAATCTCGACAACTATCGAATATATAAACTTTTTATTTAATTATACAAATAACGTCTTTAGTACTAACTACATACAGTAATTAAATTAGGCAGGTATAAATTAATAGATACTACTAAGTACTTTGCACAAAAAGTTACAATTTAATTTCCCTATTATGAGGTCAGTGATTATGTCGATTATTTTTTAAACGACTATTTTTTTTTTATCAATACATATACCAGGTGAAAGGTTAAACACTTGCAGTATTCTAGAATAGGACACTTTATGGTCACATTTAATAAACAAAAAAATAATATCAAAACAAATACTAATAGACAACAAAGAGAACCTTAGTTAAAGATGTATGGATATAAAATAAACCTAGGTAGAATAACCGGTGATAAAACCTGCGAGCAGCGACCCAGAGTTAATAACTTCCGATAATAAAACAGTCAATAAACACTTTTGTGTGTTCAAACTTCGAAAAATTTACATTTGTCAGTTAGTTGACTTCACTTTCACTTAACCCAACGGTGACTGACACTGTGCTTTAACTTAGACACTTAGGGACTGAGTATAATTTTATAACTAGGGACTGAGTGTAATTTTATAATTTTTTTACGTTTTTAGATAATTAGGTCAAATATTAAACACCTATTTTTTTAAATTGATTTAGAACGTGAATCAAATGCAGACTGTTCTCCATAAATATTGCTACTGTCTAAACATTCACCTGGTATTTCAGCACAAAGTAAATGAGCTTCGATCGTTAAAACGCAGTCTTCACAGTTACTATGTTTACCTAAAGATCACAACAATACCGTAAAGTATTTTTAGATATCTAAATAATCTCATAAATAACCGCTTAATCTAATCCCTATTATAACCTAACGAAATAATTTGTACAATCGATCTGTGATTTCACACAGTCTCTGGTGACAGAATAATTATAGACATAAACAAAATAAATAATAATAATTTAAATTAATATCCGACTACAGTCTTTATAGAAGCAAAAATGTAATAACAAGAGCACATGGGGACTTAATGGAATTTGTCTTTAATAATAGGAACACACAAAACAAAATTTATTAAAATTTTCTACATAATTATATTTGGTTTTAAAGTAAAATCCAGCGACGTTATTTCTATGGTGGGTTAAACCGGTTAACTTAATAACCGCCATCATTTTTTGTACGACCAGAAATAAAAAATAATAATAATTACATAATGAAAAACAATTATTTTCGTCTTTTCTCAGGTTTTCGTGTAGAATATACTTGATTTTAGTATATTATTTACTAATATTTATTAAATAGAAATACTACCATTTAGAAACTTTTCTCTGAATCTGGCAACTTTTAATGACAGCAAACTGTCAAGTACTGATGACGTATGTCACTCAATGGAATGATTTCAGTACCGTATCGCAATGTCAATTTTAATTTTATTAGTCCGTATATTAGCGTTGTAACAGTTCCATCGTGTACCGAAAGTAATAATATAGCCTCCACTATATTTATATGAAGATATAACTTAACAATAACCGTAATACTGTCTTAAGGTACATGATTATAAGCGGTATTGCGAACCTTAAAACATATTTCACTTACGATTCTCAGCTTACAAACGATTATGAAACTTCATAACTTTAGGTAAAGATGTCGTTTCGTTCATAAAGATTTTTTTACACTCACACAAAACACACTTATAACGTACATACGACAGATTTTGTGGGGTATTTTCTTTGTGACCCGACAATACGCCTTTTTATAAATTATTAACATAAATTTAGGGTTATATAGATCCCTAAATTTAATTATCGAATTGATCCTTTTAATGGCCATCTATCAGTTCTATAGCCTTAATATCTTCAATGTCTTGAAGAGTCACTCTCATGTCCGGAGTCACGACCGTTTTCTCTGGGAGAGGCGCGGTGATCCCTTTCCTCCCTATAGCGATCCCTTCCCTCGAGCGGTCCCGGTCTCTATCTCTATCCCGGTCTCTCTCTCGATCTCTATCTCGATCCCTGTCCCGGTCTCTATCTCTTTCTCTATCGTCGTCGCGATCACGACGTCGGTCATAGTAGTAGTACGATCTTCGCGATTTCCTATCGCTCGGCGTCACAACCTCTACCTTTATGTTAGCTGTCGCTGTTACCTGTAATAAGTGAATTTCCAAATAAACATTCGCACAGATGATTAAATGAATTATTATTTTCGTATCCATATATATCATTAAACATAAAGCAAACATTATTCTTTATTTATTCCCTTCTATATATAAATGTAATATTCTCAAAATTAAACAAACTATAAGATCTGTGAGATTGTACAGGTTACTAAAGTTAATTGAAAAGTTTTTAGACCAAAAAACAATGAGATCTACAGAAAAAATGTAAATGATAAAGATATAGGAAATCGAGTTTCCTTAAAAAAATCCTTTGAACCGAATGGCTAAGATTGGTACTTCTCAAAATACTGATTGTTAACTTTTGGTGAAATAAAAAATTTTTACTCGATATTATTAACCAATCATTATGAGTACACGTAAATTATTTGTCATGATTTTTTTATGCTATTAATTATATAATCGTGGCTGATTGTTAATAACTTAATAAAAAACTAGTTTTTGCCTGTGGCGTTAATGTGGATTTGAACTCTTTCTGGGGAACAGTATTTTTTGGAAAAAAAGGTATCAACGTGCATACAATGTGCATGTATATATAGCATATTTATTTATTTTGAAGTTGTGTCAATTTTATACACATAATATAACTTGTATTTACATATAAATTTGTTGTCTAACACTTTATATTCAAAGCGATCAAAACGATGTGTTAGGTCGTGAACGCGTAACAAACTGACAATTACATTTACTACTTTAGCTAACTGTAGGTGGTAGAGCCACGCTGAAGGTATTACTGGTTTCAGCATGAATGGGTCGACTCACCCGACTAACACCCGACCCACAAAAACACCCACGTCAAGTATCAGTGTTTTCATTGTTGCGTTTGGTTTGGTTAGTGAAAGGACCGGAGGTCCTCTCCCCTACACAGGCTAGCAACGCACTTGCGACTCCCCTGGTGTTGCTAGTGTCTATGGAGGGCGGTGATCACTTAACATCAGGTGACACACCTGTTCGTTTGCCTCATATGATATAAAAAAAGGATATTTACCTTGGTGGTGATAGCACCAGAGTGCTGCGACTTCATAGTCGGTGTGGAGCGTCCCGATGCGGAATCGCTCCCGTTGTAAGTGGTAGTCTCGACGACCACTTCAGGTTGAACCACGATCGACTGCATCGATGACTGCACGGAGGGTCCAGAGCTGTGCCAGCTGGGCGGCTCCTCCGTGATGGTGGTGAGGGAGGGAGCGCTCGGACGCGACCCCGCCTTGTTCATCCGGCTAGACTTGTCCCCGCCCCCGGACCCGCTCGACGACTTCCGTTGCTGTACCGGCGAACTACGCGGCGATGGAGTCGATAATCTCTCCGGATGCTCCAACGGTCTTACCTATGTACGAAATAGTTTTTTTTATTATTGAACTTCTTTAGGCGCGTTGAGCACTTTTTTTGAGGGAATAAAAAGAGTGAAACTCGCGTCATCGTCACCGTACGCTTTCCATGTGTTATACGTGTACTGTGTATATAGATATGTACACAGACTTCTCTTTGTAACTACCTTTTTGGGGGCACGCTAATTTTCGAAAGTTGCAAGGTCCATAATTTCTTATATCTCAAATAGTACAAAAATGTACACCTTGTTATTTTGCGTACTTACGGCTATAATAAGTGAGATACTGTTGTAAAATTTTCAGAACGCAAACAAATTTATGGCAATTTTTCGGTTTTTTCAAATTTCCCTTTGAGCCCTCAACAAAACAAGAAAAACCTTGTATGTACATAGATATACCTCCATGCGTTATTAGTATACATTATGTATAATATATATAATATTTCAATTTACAAATAATTAAATTTAAATAAATCACAGTATCATTAATTTAATCATTCAAACCCGAACAGTTATTCTATTGTATTGATTTTTCACTTCTGTCGGTAATCCTAATGAAACTCGAAACTCGATCATAAACTAAATGTACATAAGAAGCATGAACTATACACGAATAGGTTATATAAGGGGTGTGATCATTGGGAAAATATTTTTTTCTATTTTTTTTTTAAATCATAGGCTAAATAGAGTACCATTTGTTATAGTTGATTGTTTAATTCTTTCAGCCAGTTTTCCTGGTAAACTTTACGATATATTTTTGTTAATCTTTTTTTATTGTAGTACGGCAAAATGGCTGCACTGTGCTTGATGGCAAGCACAGTACAGTCCAAAACGGCTGATCCCGAAACGCGACCCGCAGAAGCGAATCTCTATGACGGGCTTTTTCGCCATATACATATATACATGGTGGTTGCGACCCAGACAGGCTGTAAAACCCTACCACCCCGTATGTTATTATAGTTGTGTTGAATTACCTCGGCAGCGGGTCCCAGTACAGCGAGAACGATGGGGAAGAAGAGCAACCCGTCGACGAGTCCGATGAAGACGAGCGCTAGCAGTAGCCGGAGGAAGAGCCGTGCGACGAACCCGAACTCGCTGGCCGCGAGCATCGAGGCGGCGAGCGCCGCGGCCACGGCGCCGTGTACTACCGGCGCCGCCACGTACTGCACCGCGAGCGACACGCGCCGCCGCTTGCACCCGATCGACGTCACGAAACCCTACGTCATTCACATAATCATTCATTAACCATTTGCACTCGACGGCTCCATTACGGAGACAATGCAAATACTTTTCAGTTTTTAACATAAGAACAAAAACAAATCTTTTTTTTTTCGAACTGACTACGCTATTGTCCTAGCAAGGTTCATTAGTTTTTGAGTTTATCGCGAACAAACGGACAGACAGACATGGCGGAGGACTTTGTTATAACATGTAGTGTGGGTCACGGCTCGCGGACTGTTATACTCTCGATAACAGCAGACGATAGCGGCTTCGAGTCGCTGGTAATACGAAAGAAAAAAAAAATCGAATGCAAAGAGTTCATATTTAATCACTCATAAACAAACTATATACAAGGTATATCCGTTATTTGTCAAGTTGTTTTTTTTTCTAAACGTCCCTGAATTTTAAGTTTATACTAGGAGTGTGCGAATAATGGTCGAATCGAAATGATGTTTTCCGATTATTCAACGACGAACAAAATTTCCCAATAATTATTTTTGCATAAAAACTTAAATAATTTTGTAAGAAAAAAAAACAGTGAACTTGCTTATTTATAAATTTTCAAATTAGTTTCATTAAACTTCCCTTCACTGATAGCCGAATCTATTGAACTATTTTTGTATATTAATAATGATTGAGTATTTAATGAATATATAATTGGTTAAAACCATTAAATTAGTTTGAATTCATCGAATGTTCAATTCGATTTTCTAATCGAATTATTCGGTTCGATTCGCTATCGAATAATGCGTTAACTCGAATATTCGCACACCCCTAGTTTATTTAATTATTTATTTAAACTTTATTTAGTTTATACCCTAAAAATAAACATCAGACCGAAATAAGCCCTTAATGGCTATCCCTTCAATAATTTTATAAAGAGTATAAACTGCAGTTAGTAGGTCAAATTAATTCATCAAGTAAACTTACCAAACATAAATGCACAGTAAAATGGACTCCCCGACCGATAGCGAGGACAAGCAACACCGCGGGCACAGCTGATAGTTTGACACCCAACAGAGCCATAGTGCCTAGGAGTTGTAATACTAGTGTCACCAACGCCAAGGTCACCAGTACAGCAGCCCAGAAGTTCAACAGGAGTACCATCACAGCCTAATAAAATAAACAATCATTCTTTAGAAACCTATATTCTAATGGTGAAATTCAGTATCAGTTAGTTATAAATCTTTACGGCACGATAATTACGTATCTCACAAAAACAAAACAATAGCAAAGAAGGCTAATAATCGCCTACACAATGGTAAATTCAGATTATATGCCAATTATGATCAAGCGAACAAAAAAATAGTTTTAAATATGAACAAACTTATTCTGAAACAGTTTAGCTATGTCATGTTTTGCTACTAATCTAATTATAATAATTATGTCACTAATAAGGATCTACATTTACCCGGAATGACAAAAACTTTTCCTATATTTCTTAATTAACGCGTATGAAATCTCAAGCAGTTGCTAGTCATATTAACTCTAATAATATAAACTCGAATGTGGGTTTGTTTGTCATCATGAAATGTTGCATACCCGTCAATTTACAGAAACAGACATAGAGTACCACTCAAACAAAAAAAAGGAGAGAGAGAGAGAGAACAATAAGACGTACAAAACCGCGGGCAAA
The DNA here is from genome assembly GCA_015888305.1 of Antheraea pernyi. NCBI lineage: Eukaryota > Metazoa > Arthropoda > Insecta > Lepidoptera > Saturniidae > Antheraea > Antheraea pernyi. Next base: position 140,864 of record MU159339.1, on the reverse strand, counting down.
ACTTAGTATGTATATATAAACACATCAATTAAAACTCACCACAAAGACAGCAGCCAGCGCACAACCCAGTGCAGACAGTAACGACGTCCTCAAATACAGTAGTGTGAGTAATGCATATTTTAATTAATTTAATGTACTTCTAAAGCATTTTATATAAAATAAATAGCTTTCTGCACTTCTCCTCCATATAAACTTTAACTATGCTAAGTTTCACGTTCATCCGTTCACGCAATTCCTTTAAAAAGGGATACAAAGAGAGAACAATAAGACGTACAAAACCGCGGGCAAAATTTAGTATGTATATATAAACACATCTATTAAAACTCACCACAAAAACAGCAGCCAGAGCACAACCCAGTGCAGAGAGTAACGACGTCCTCAAATACAGATACTGCTCCCAGAAGAGAAAAGGAATTCCTGACGGGAAATTAGGCAATCCCTTCGCTTCGAACTTCAAGCACAGTTCTCTCACTGACATTATTAAATTTTTTATACTCTCCGTATCGCTCAAACCCGAAAGATAAAACGGCAGTTGAGTGTAAATTAACGGCGACGATTTTGGTATCTTTAACTCTGTGTCACCGGACAAATGTGCCCATCTCTTAGGCTGTGGCTTTAAATTCCCTTGCGAAGCTCCATACGCTAAGGCATCGTTCGTCGCCCAAGCGGATAAATAATTATAAAACGCTGCAGGATTTATAATTCCATCTTTATCTACTAGTCTATGCCCGTTTTTAGTGTCTGTGGTGATTCGCGACTTGTCTATGGGATTGTCGACATGTCCGGTCTGTACCATTAGTTTGTAGGCTAAAATCCCTTCATCGCTTGCGTTCTTGCACCAGTACTCATTGGTTATACACCCACTTTCGACTTCTCTATCGTAAGCCGCTTGTAAATCTAACAGCCAATCTCGGAACAAACTCAACCAGAATTTCGTTAGTCCGCCATTATCGTTTTTAATAATATTCGGTATCCGGACGAACTGGTCGTGGTATTCATATAGAAGCTTCTGGTTAGTCGGATACTCGAAGTCGCCCTGTGTTACCGCGTACATATTATAGAAACCGAAGTATTTCTCTTGACGATAAAGGAACTCGTGTTCGTTTGTATTCTCAGGTACGATATCGGTCAGATCTAAGCCGTCTTTGACTTTCGTCGCACCCCATACACTTGCTAATATAACCACGATAAGGGCTAGCATCGATGTCACCTGTTATAGGAAGAAAAAAGAAGATTGTGAGTTTACACGGGTTAGAAATGTAATTTCGTGTTTTGAGATGTTATAAGTTTTTTTTTATGCCATAGGAGGCAAACGGACAGGTGGGTCACCTGATGTTAAGTGACCAACACCGTCCATAAACACTTGCAATACCAGGGGAGTCGCAAGTGCGTTGCCAGCCTGTGTTGGAGGGGGAAGAAGGGAAGCGGAAGGGGAGAGGAGGAAGGGCAAGAGAGGTGGGTGTTACATTTCAAAATGACCTAAATAAAATTTTAGCCGTTCGTAGTATTTTACATTATTTAGATCATAAAAAATATGATGATATGATATGATCATGATACAGAAGATCATAAAAAAAACTAAAAACCTTATGAACGGCAAAATCTGAACTTCGTTCTCGGTATATAAAATCTGGAAATCTTAAAAAAATAAACATCATATAATGATGATAATAAGATGAATAATACTATGGAGGTAGTAAAACATAAATTTTCGGTATAAGTTTGTAACATTTTAATATATATTAATAATACACAATACAGAATATTTTTTAAAGTATGCGATAGTCCCTACGATCCAGCAGAAAACAATGTTCTATAAGATTTCAACGTTTCTCTATCTCAATTTCTTTGCATATATTTAAAGGATAGGGGAACTACATAGAAACGTATTATATCTCATTCAGTCATAGCCTAAAACCTATATAGTGTTTACAGCTCTCTTTTTAGTTACACATATCCGTTTCATAAAACGCAGTTCGCTTCAAAAAAATCTTATAGCTCCTCAAACATACAAGATGTCTTCTCATAAGCATACGGCAAAATATTCACAGACAGTAAGTACAAAATATAACTTGTTATAAAAAGATTTACCTTTACTGAAGGACGCATGATGAAGGGTGCATAATAGTCCCTCGCCCATTTTGTTAACGAAAGACTTAGACATGAGTTATTTCGAGAATCGTCGTTCAACTCTTCAGGATCTAAAGGTTGTCTCGTTGTGTCTTTCCAACTCGTCTGTAAATTAATTCAATTCAATTTTAAATATATACAGCATGACTGGTTAAATCGTAATGTGATTTTTTTACGTTTAAAAGTATTGTTGCTATCCTTTTAAAAGTCTTAGAACAAACTTTAACTAAGTTTCTCTTTGTTGTTTATTAGTATTTGTTTTGATATTATTATTTATTACGTTAAATAAGAGCATGAACTACCACATGATTGAAAAATGTTAACCTTTAAACAGTCACGTGGTATAAAATTAGCGGGTTCGGCGGATGTTGCCCGTCCGTGATACTTAAAAAACCCTTGAGAAATTATATACCTAAACAATCCTCATGATTCATTTTATTTAATGGTGAAAACGACATCAGTTCAGTAGTTCTTGAGCTTATTGCGGACAGACAGACAGACATGGCAGAGGACTTTATTTTATATTTGTAATGATAATTTAGGACGTGAAATCGCACAGGACTGTCAGTTAGATTCGTTAAAAGGGCAAAATTTCATTTCTGCGTTAAGTGTATATAGAGAATAATTTGTTTCGGTAACCTAAACCAATAAATTGATTTTTATGTACCGATTTGTTTTTACCTTATGTTATCCCAAAAATAATCATGAACAATACGAATATTATAGTCTGTCATTCAAAGGCCTAATCGATTAGTAATTTAAAATAAAAGTGTATTCTACGCTCAGGTTTTATTTTATTTATATGGTAAGGTCAGCGCTTTTTATCCCAATGGGCTAGATTATTTTATTTGTATAAATTACTCAAATACTCATTAAATATTTGATTACTGAACTGATTCACACTCCAGTCTATGATAATCGTCAAGAAAATGGTCGGCCATTTTAGTTAAAAAATTTGTTAGCGGCCATCTTTGTTTACTCTTTTGGTAATTTCTAGAAACAGAAGTTGAACTCGTGTTGTAATTATGTAGCACTGAGTAGATATATAGTCTACTAATTTATTTTTTAAGATACATTTTCCATTTAAACATAATTTCGTATTCCTTTTCATAAATAATTACAGAATAAAATTATATTAATTATGATAAATAATATGTATAGAAAATTTATTAGTAAATACAAGGATCTAACCTGAGTTATTTAATTATTCGTAAAAAGTGTAACTTTGGAGTCCACATGATTTATTTTAATATCTATAATAATATTATAGAGGTAAAGTATGTGAGTTTGTGACGTTGTAAGGGGTAATCTCAGGAACTACTGGTCCGATTTGAAAAATTCTTTCAGTGTTATATAGCTCATTTATCGAGGAAGATTAACGGGTACATAGCTCATTTATCGAGGAAGATTAACGGGTATATATCATCACGCTAAAAACAATAGGAGCGGAGCGCCAATGAAGAATGTTTCAAAATCGGGTTTTTTTCCTCTTGAGAGCTTCCGCTGCGTGTTAGCGTTAGCCCAAAGTAACTTATTCACGCGAACCAAGTCGCGGGCAGAGGCTAGTGATAAGTATAATTTTAGGGAATGAGTGTTAGTTAAATCTATACCTTGCTATTCCGTCCAGTACGACTAGTTCTGTCGACAATCTTCTTCGTTCTCTTCGGTAGTGGACTCTCGGGCATTATACAGCAAAGAACATCAGAACGTGCCGCCGAACGACGCCGGAGATCCAGCGAGATCATGGCCGGGAATACTAGCAGCATCGAGCCCAGGTTAAATAAAAGAAGAATAGCGGACTGGAAAGGAAAAGATCATATTAAATAAACGGTTACTTGTTACTTAAAAAAAAGTCATCATACCTGATGCATTTAAAGGTTAAGGTTCTATTCAAAAATGTTGACGAGGTCTGTATACCAGGTGACTGTTTAAAGGTAAACTCTATTAAATCGTGTGGTAGTTCATGGTCACATTTAACATATAAAATAATAATATCAAAACAAATACTAATAACAACAAAGAGAACCTTAGTTAAAGTTTATTCTAAAAGATTTAAAAGTATGTGAACCATACTTTAAAACGTAAAAAAATCACGCTTAGGTTCATTAAACAATTTTTTAAGGGTGCTTTACAAGGCTAATCATTACGAAACTGTTTATCTTGAGAAGCAAAGAAGAAGGGAAGCGGGACGCCGGCCGGAGTACGCGACAGGGCGTGATTCATTTATTACACCGATTCGTTTTTGCGTAAATCACCTGATGTTCAGCATATATCAGTTTTGCTTCGAGTTAATTAGATCAAATATTAAACACCTACTTTTTTTAAAATTGATTTGGAACCAGAAACGACTAACGATTGACCTGTAAAAATATTGCTGGCGACTAACCAGTCACGCTGTATAATGTAAGGGAACGTACTTGCAGACAGAAGACTCGCAACGCCGGTATAGGTAAGAGGGCGGCGGCGAGGAACGCCATGACGTTGCAGAGGGACGCGAGTAGTCGCTCTTCCTTAGCACTAGACCCGTACGCTCTTCGCGAGGCAGCTCGCCCGACTGCTCGACGTACGTGTGCGTCAACAGGAACATGTCCTGCACACCGAGACCGAGAGCCAGGAACGGCACTATCTGAGTACTCAACGCGTTGAACGGTATCCCTGTTATACAACAAAATCAACACTTACATAAATAACTCTTAGCGAACGAATGCGGTCCGTACAGATATCATTATTCCTAAACAAGTACTAAAAAAAATATCAAAAATCGTTTTTTTTATTTTGTTTTTGGCAACCAACCTTTTAGTTGATTATTACTGCCATTGTCGGATAGGTAATTATATTACAAGTTCCTTGCGATCATTCAAATGCTCTAACTTTCCAGGGAATTTTGATTGCAAATCAGAATCCATACTCGATATACATATACATACATCCATACTATTTCCGATTCATTTCACTTGTGCACAATGTGCAAACTTGTGCCAAGGTATATTACATAAAGCACACATTCCAAGATCCCGCCAAAAAACTCCAAAAATACTTTTTTCAGTTAAACTCTGAGAAGGTGCATATTAGGGATGGCAATCTAAGATCGATTTTCAGAAAATCGACTATTTAAATCGACATTAAGATTCGAATTCGAATCTCTGACACAGTAAATTGTGATTCGATTTTTTCTATCTAAATAATACTAAAACCATACAAAAATGTATAAATTAAAAAAGACTAATAGAAAAAAAATTAAGAGATCGATTTTTGGATAATTGATTTTCAACTTTAATTTTCTCATGAATCGATTCCACAGACCAGAATTAAGATCGATTTCAAAATCCAAATATTTTTTTGCGAATTTCGCATAGATTCCATTCCACATACACACTAACTTGCCCAAATAAAGAGATACCGTATAAAATGTATATATAAATAAAAAAATAGAATATATAATCTGCAAATAAACAATATAATGTAGGTAATCACCTAATAAAGCACAAAAGCCTAATCCAGCTGCAACAGAGATTGAAAGCAGGAGTACACCCGCTATACCCACTCCGGCTTGGGACTGCACTGGATCCCGCCATTGCATAAGGGTAAACGCAACATAAATAAGCTGGAAATAAATATAAAATCAAATTAAAACTAATTAAAACAATTGTTGTACAAAAAAAAAATACAAAAATATAGACCATTTGTGTTCTTTTTGAATTTTTAACTCAATGATAGTCAGAATTATTTAAATTTCATAGTATATCAATCTAAACTATTAACATTATTCTGGTTTTCACATCTATTGGCACTCGGAGCAATAACTACTATATACATTTTCATAAAGTTTATTAATCAATCAAACGTATGATGATCTGCTCAAGCCCAAAACAAAATATTAATATTACATGTATGCAGGCGGCTATACTACGCGTCGCTAGTCTAACGCAAGCGCAATACGTCAAAGCATGTCGACTTCATCGGCGACACGAATCGATAAGTTTATCCCCTACCAAAAAATCGCTCAACGCGGGTAAAGAAGTTTTCGATTCAAAAAAACAAAAACATTGTAACTCAAAGATGCATGTCGATTGAATAAACATATCGGACTCATATATAACTCGTTACGAAACAATGTCCAATACATAAGTATATAATACGTAAATAACATATAATTGTTTTATTATTTAATAAAAAAATCACTTCGAAAATTCCGTTGCTAATTTTCAAAATTCAAAAATATAATATCTATGAAATTAATACTTTTCATTACAAACGTGTCGACTGGAATTATTATTAAGGAAGATCTGTATTCACAAAAATATTTAAAAAAAACTCACCATGAACACGTATCCCAAAATAATGTTCTTGAGAGACAATTCTGAGAATTTTCCGAGAATATCATTCAGTGAAGATGTCGAGAACGGATAGAAGCTGTACGACGATGATACTTTTTCCGATATTGTCATTCTTCTAACTTCCTGTTAAATTATTATAGAGCATTCATAAAAAAGGTAACAGAATGTGTAAAACAAAAAATATTTGACAGGAGGACAAAATGTTAAAAATATACAGACTTTTTGGTGGGATCTCAGTCTGTCATGTAGTGGATTTTATATTTTATTCATAATCATGTGTTATTTGACTTTTATATTTTGTAATATTGGTGGTATATTACATAATATAGTTCTGTTATTGTTCACCAGTGATGTGGATGTGAAATAATACCACGGTGCATAAATCCTGAGATGCCACAAAAACTCCCTGGAAAGTTCTAACAAGGGGGCCACCATCTTGTTGGAACATTGAAACTATCGCAATATTATCGCAAATATTATTACATACTTTAAAATGGCAGTAATAATCTAGAAGATTCGTTGCCAGAATAAAAGAATAGCATTACAAATAAAATCAAGATTAATTTAGCTTAGTTCAGTATATTAATATGTTGATTAATATCTCCGGACAGAGCGTCAATTGACATAGTTCAAAATACTGTAATGAACTGAAACTTTCGGTAAAAGAAAATAATGGACTGAAACCATCGCACATTATAGTTGAGTAGTTAGCTACCATTTTATCTATGAAATTCTGTCTCCAAGCACCTGTTAATGTGTTCCGGCAGCTGCGTTTGAGAACTAGACTCCCTTTAGCTTTTTTTTTCTGCAGACTCTTGGTCCACACCTTCTTTGTGCTATCGTTTCATTTAATGTGCAAGTTAAAAATCGTATCTGTGAGCAACTATTAGGTGTTTTTTTTTAAATATTTATTTATTTTATTATCATTACATAGTATAAAACAAAGTCCTTTTTTTTTATAAAACAAAGTCCCCTACCGCCTCTGTCTGTCTGTCTGTTCGCGATAAACTCAAAAACGATTCAACGAATTTTCTTGCAGTTTTTACCTGTTGATAAAGTGATTCACGAGGAAGACTTTAGTATATAATTTGTCTACGTTTTTTATTATCCAAGCGGGACAACGTCCGCCGGGCCCGCTAGTTATTTTATATATTTATTTGTTTATTTTTATGATTTCATTTAACTATTTACTATTTGATGACGGATTTTTTAAAGACTTTATTGCCTTTATGACGGTTTCTTGTTGATTCTTTATCGCTCTAGCTTTTTAGAGTGTTTACCATCTTAGACCACATCGTCATTTAACATTAAATGATATTATGGTCAAACAATAAAAACTATCAAGTATTTAAAAAAAAAACGAAACAGTCATAACGACTTCTGACGGATGTGAAAACTAAAAACAATGGAATAACTGTGTTCTCTTTTGAATTTTGAAATTAATTATAGTCTGAATTATTTAAAACTATCGAACCCGGCGGATGTTATTCCGCCCTGATAATAATACAGTATACATATAGCTAACGGGAAGCGTGTGGTGACGATGACGCGAGTTCTATGATTTTTGTTCACCCAAAAAGTACACATATATACATATAGCTCATGGAAAGCGTTCGGTGACGATGACGCGAGTTCCATGATATTTGTTCTCTATATCTAAACAAGTTTTCACTTCAAACAAATGATACACAGTCGCAGTTAGTTACTTGAGGTTAACTTACAGCAGCAAATTTCCTCTGCCACGAGTCTAAGACGGCGGCAGCTTTCTCCTGCGTCCAGCCGACATGGTGCACTTTGTAATCGTCCGCCCAGTATTCGTACATCTCTCGCTCGCCCATCAGCTGTACCACTGACTGCAACGCTTTCGCACTGCGCAATACCGATGTCGAGTTCCTCGTTACACCACCGACTATCAGCTGTTCCGGCCAGTGCATGTACTCCGCTGCGAAACCGTAACAGCCGTGCGATAACTCCGCAGCTACATCTGGGACCTGTTAATCAATAGGAACTTCATTAACCGTCATCTAAATAAAGGGATATTCTTGCAGACGTTCACGTTTATGATAACAATATTCGAGTTAATGAGAAATACATAAATAAATCCTCTTCCTCGTTCTCCCCCTCTCCCCCAAACACAGGCTGGCAACGCACTTGCGATTCTCCTGGTGTGTCTATGGACGGCGGTGATCACTTAACATCAGGTGAACCACCAGTTCGTTTGCCTCCTATGATATAAAAAAATAAAATAAAAAATGAAGGGAATTTTCTTACTGTAATATTACATCATATTTTATGCTACTATCTATATTTTTGAAACGCTATAATGGGTACGGATTGCAAAACAATTTTTCGTGGGTCTTAGATAAGACTCATTTGATTTAGATATCTTAGGTTTATTTAATACTAGCCGGTCCGGCGGACGTTGTCCCACCCTGGTAATAAAAAAAAACCTTGAAAAATTATGTACCAAAATCTTAAACACGAATCACTTTATCTACTTGTGGAGACCGCATGAAAATCCGTTCAGTAGTTTTTGAGTTTATTGCGAACAGACAGACATACAGACATGGCAGAGGTCTTTGTTTTATTGTGGTCATTATGTTTATTCTTAGTTTAATCCAACACAATACAAATTTTTATAATTTAGTGTAGTTTCTTACGGAAATAAATAAATACGTGTTGTATTTATTACTTTTTATTTTCCATGTTCAATTTTACTACAGTTAGGACTCGGCAGTAAAACCTTAGAAAATATTAATAACAATGACAGATTTTTTATTCCTTGCACGTAGAATAAAGGTAGTCCTTCATTATTAAACGGCGGTATTAGAGCAACAATGTAACCTAGAGACAAAATTTACGAGGTTTCCGTGGAAGTGAGTCTGCTTTGGGTGGTGAGTATTATTGATATAATAGTGTCATTGTGATGGCGGGTAGTGGCGGTAAACGAGGCCCATTGAAGCGTATACAATGCGCCCGTATACTCTCTGGCATTCGGACAGCGCGGGCGCGCCAAACAATGTGCGGCCGTTCCTCGCCGTTCCCTTCGCCGAACGTGGGTGGCGACGCGGACCCTTCCCGCACTTAAACCCACAAAAACGTTCCCCAGTTATACCCGCTCGGGAATCAATGTTTGTTAAAGACAATCATCTATAAGATTAACAAAATATTTCTCAAAATAATTATTCCTCGGACGAACATCCCAAGAGTGAGTCGATAACTTATCTATAAATATAAAAACAATGTAAATCTACCGTGTCTATACTTTTAGATTTTTGTGAATTGTTGTCTAGGAATGTTGAATAGTCATCAAATACATCCTTTTTTTTATGTCATAGGTGGCAAACGAACATGTGGGTCACCTGATGTTAAGTGATCACCACCGTCCATGGACACTAACAACACCAGAGGAGTCGCAAGTGCGTTGCCACCCTTTGAGGGAAGGGTTAGGGGAGGGAGTGGGAGAGGAGAGGGGAGGTGGGCCTCCGGCGCTCTCACTGACCGAACGAAACGCAACAATGCAAGCACTGTTACTTCACGTCGATTTTCTATGAAAGGGTGGTACTACCCCGGACGAGCCGACCCATTCATGCTAAAACCAGTAATAGTTTCAGCGTGGCTCTACCACCATTATAAATGTCTGTCTGTTTTTTTTAACACGCATCACAGCTAAAGTACTACGTCCATAATACAGTCATAAAGCTTGTTCCATTACAATCGGTCAGCTCTATCAAAAGTTATTGTAATTTAAAAGTTAAGCGTTGCGAGAAAAGAGTACGTAAGTAAATGCAATTCAATCTCTTACAAAAATAGGTTATTATACCTATCGTTTATAAGTAATATCTAAAATACAGTAAACAAACGAAAAACTGTTTTTAGCGTAGCACACGGACGAAGTCGCGGGCACAGATAGTAAATAAATATATTTTGTTGCGAAATGAATGAATGTCCCGGATGATGTTATCGAATGTTTTCGGGAATAAGTTTCTTAAGAGGACGCCGGCAGCCATCGGCAGGTAGGCGCAGACGCACCATCTGCCCGTCGGCGACCGCTTTCATCCTGTCTTATTACCGTTTCCAAAAATATTTTATTATTATGGAAAGTATTTAAAGTTTATGCCTTCGACCCGATAAAGTTATTTTATTTGTCATGATCCTATACGCTTTATTTATGCGTCAGTAAAACTGTCGTAAATTGAAGTCTTCATAAAAGGACCGGGAGTTGTCGTAATGGACCCTAATGTGGGTCTCACATGAGCGTAACAAACAAATGATTCACATTCAACATAATACAAAGTCATTGGAATTCAAACAAAAAATATGGAATACACTGTTTAACACAATGTTATAGGTGTGGTTGTACAAATTAAACACTTTAGTGAATAAATGAATATAAACAAAACTTATTTATCTACCAAATATATAAATTGTATGACAAACACTTTCTACTATGTTATTGACAAATAGATACCATTAACGTGTTTTATTCACAGATAAATAAGCAACAAGGATAGGTAAGTATTAATAATTGATTAATTTAGTCAATTCTATAATAATAGAGTTATGTACTGTGGAGATAATAATTTCTATTTCTAATCGATTTCTAAGGTCACTCCGTGTTTCAGTCTCGCTTAGATCAGGAACAGTTTTTTAGGTAATAAATAGTGTTAGATTTTATAACAAAGTCCCAAAGTACATTATCGATTTTTTTTCTGGAACTGACTACGCTATTGACCTAGCAAGGTCTTAACAGCTTCACCGGACTACTAAGGCGAGCGCTTAAGGCACTCAGCCGATTTTATTCGACAACTAGCTCAAGGATGCACGGCACACCTCGGCTTGGGTACATTATCGATTTGCCAGATAGTAAGTTCAAGTACCATATCCAGAGCGGGTTTTAATGCATGAAAGCTATTATACAGTGGATCAATGTGTGAACGATGGTCTGGAAATGACGCCATCCACCAAATTACGAATGTAACTGTATATGTCTTTAAAGATATGTTGTGCTATGTCATGTATTATCTATACTAATATTATAAAGACTGAGGATTTGTTTGTATGGTTGAACGCGCTAATCTCAGGAACTACTGATCCGATTTGATTTTGATTCAACGTTAGCTCGTTTATCAAGGGAGTTTACAGGCTATATATCATCACGCTGCAACTAATAGGAGCGGAAACACAATTAAGAACGTTTCAAAATTAGGGTATTTTTTCCTTTTGAGAGCTTCCGGTGCGTGTTACCCTAAAATAACTATTCCACGCGGACAAAGTCGCGGGCAGAAGCAAATGTAAATATAAACCAGATCGATTTTCGTGCCCTTTCTTTTGTTCGTTCATTGACTGGGTTGTACTCCAAACCGTTGGCAGTTTTGACGTTCATAATTGCATACTCAGGGCCTGAATTGAATAAAGATTTTTTGATTTTCTATGACTTACATGTTTCGATTTCTTGTTTGGAGCCGTTTCTGGACAATAAGGGTCGGTGGGGTCCAGACACGGCTTCTTCATATACGCGGAGGTGATTCCAGCTCTCTTCATGTACGCCTCTAGCATACCGTATGGAAACTGGAAGTCCATCTTTCCCACTTCCTCCAACATCTCTTGAGGGTTCAAATGTGTCCATTGTAGCTTCTGTTTTAGACGCCTGAAATTAAAAAATAAAATATTATAAGTTACTGGCGGGCCCGGCAGATGTTGTTCTACATTGTTAATAAAAATAATCCTAAAATTCAACCGCAGCGCCCCCTACCGTGTTCAGTTGTAAAAGTATGCTAAACCATTCTTGAACACTAACAAAAAATCATCAAAATCCAGCTGTTTACTAGAAGTTCAGTCACATACACACGAACAGAAGTTATATATACGTATAAAGATTATTATTTCCCATTTTTATACATAATAAAAATGTTTCATTTGTTTTGTGTAGTTAAATCTTTGTTTGCAAGTCTACTCTTTATAAATGTTATCAGTCTATACATATTGAAGAAATACCGTCCGTTTGTCGGAGCTAACCTTCGAAACGACTGAACAGATTTTTACGTGACTTTTACTAATGGATAGAGAACTGTGAGTATTACCTGAGCTATATATCGGTATACTTTTCCATAGGGGTTAGGCAGTAATGTTAAAATTACTTTTCAAATAAATAAAATACATCCCATAATTAATCTACATAAAATCCGTACTACACATGAAACAGCAAAGCCGTTTTCACGAGAATAAAATCGCAGGCTCCAACTAGTGTTTATTTCAGTTGTTTTGTTAGCACTAACAATGTTTAGCAAATATATAGTCATGTTCAAAATAAATTCTGATTTTCTATAGAATCACACCTATACCAATATTCTAGAATATAAAACTTCATGGTCATAAATATGACATATAAAATATTAAATAAAAAAAAACAAAACAAATACTAATAAACAACAAGGAGAACCTTAGTTAAAGTTTGTTCTAAGACTTTCAAAAGTATGGATACAAACGTTATAGACCTGGGTGCAATGACCTGTTTCGAAACTTGTAAGGGGCGACCCGGAATTAATAAGCTTCGATAATAATACGGACAATAGCCCTTTTATTTATACTTCGAAAAATTATTAGAGATTTGGCGACTATCCGACTATGTATAGCTGATAAAATACAAAAAAGCCACAAATAGGAAAAACAATATCGTTTTTATTCAAAAATGCACTGTCAATCGGTTATATTTAAGACTTCCATCGGTTACACATTTTAATGTAATAAAAATGATACTAGTCGCCTCTTGCATTTTCGTTTTTAATGAGCCAAATATCATATTAACATTAAAACTAGTTCTAAAATACGCTTCTAACCATATAGCTTATAACTACCTACTACTTATAACTACCGTAAAATGACAAACACAGCATCAGACAAAAAATAACAATCAAAACTTACTGCGAAAATATATAATTTTGATTTGTGGCGCTTTTGTATTTAATCAGCGATACATATTTCTAGAAAAAAAGCAACTATAAAACAATACTTACGGTACAAAAATAGGGTAATCAGGACCTAGCAACTTGGAGCCTTCCCAGAAGCAATCGAGCGGTGTAATTATAGCGCAGGGTATGATGTTATTGAATATCGTCTCTATGTGATAAGCTTCGAAGTCAGGAATACTGAGGCTGTAGCACAAATCTTTGAGATGCCACTCTATGTCGTACATGTGAACGGTCACACGGGTAGCGGCGTGGACCACCTGCGAGAAATATGCAAATGATTTTTACCTGTTTAGACGACACTTATAAATTAAATTGAGAAACTATTTAAATAAGATGTCTTACGTAAATTATACACATATGTTATTAACATTAATTAATCTGTATGCAGGAAATAGAGAAAGTTTTAAAATGCATTCAATAAAAAATATCGCAGTGTATATTTTTATAATGATCTCTTTACGACCCTTACCATCCTACTTGATCATTTTCACTCGTACAAAATCGTATCATACCACCCAGTAACGCTTTAATTGACTAAATCAGTGTCAAAAAATTAATATAGTTGATTCCAATAGCTGCAGAGCGAATGTAAGAAATATTTCTGCAACCTGGAATCACAAGCGTCGTTACCGACCACACCCAATTTTTATTTAAAAAACAGGGTGTGTCGTAAAGACACACGATAAAAGTGAAACTTTTTAATTACACACAAGCATTTTAATTATTCATCAATCACTTTTGAATAGCATAGATTGTGTTCAATGATCGCCATACCTCCTAATACACGCAACTACAGACAAGTAGAAAGAAATAAAATCGAGAAGAGCGTATGTAAGCAAGCGAGACACTGCTCACACTCCACCCGACAGAGTGTTTACCCCCACCAATCATCGTCACACAAAAAAGTTGCGGATCACAATTTCAAACCCGTTCCATAATAAATTTCACTTCAAAGAATGTAAATTACGATAACTACTGCCCACTACTTATAACTAACTCTTACTTCTTTACAAATTGCATAATAAATATCAGTTTTTATTGTGTTTTTACACGTATTAAATGGCATTCGTTATATCGCTACTTTATGGACAAACACACTCCATGTATAATTATAACCGTTTTGTTATTATTTCTTGTTAGTAGGACAGCTTATTTGCTTTTCCGTTTAACTCAGCGATGACAAGTCTTATGTGTGAACGACATATAATTTCAAATCGTATGTGTGATGAAATGTACTCATCATATACACAATATTAGTATTCAATGTATCTATACTAATATTATAAAGAGGTAAATTTTGTGACTTTGTGACATTGTAGGAGGTAATCTCAGGAACAACTGGTCCGATTTGAAAAATTATTTCAGTGTTATATAGCTCATTTATCGAGGATGGTTATAGGCTATATATCATCACGCTAAGACCAATAGGAGCAGAGCACCAATGAAGAACGTTTCAAAATCAGGGTTTTTTTTCTCTTGAGAGCTTCCGCTTCGTGTTAACGTTAGCCCCAAGTAACTATTCCACGCGGACGAAGTCGCGGGCAGAGGCTAGTCTATTATATTATTTATAACCATTGATTGAGAATGGTAGCAGATGTCTTATGAGATACAGAAGTAAAGTAAGAGTTCAAAAAATTAGACTTTTCCATCTTTCGTATTTTAGTTTAGGTGATTCATACATGTCAAGTCTTAACATTTTTTTTTATCGTCACTTATTCTATAATTCTGATATTATTTATTTATTTATACATTATGCGTTAAGTACGCAATGGCGGACTTAATGCCAAAGGCATTCTCTACCAGTCAACCATTAGGTGATGCAGAGATAAATGTTGGTAGGTTTAAAAGGAGAAGTTTTAATATATCCATTCTTCCAAACTTTTACTGTGTCGCATGTTCAGATACGAAGAACATATTTCGATTTTCATGGCATACATTAATGAAGCCTTAAAAGTAAAAAGAGGTATTATGTAAACAATAATATAAACAGGATATAAGCACGTACACATGGAGACGCACATATCCACCCACTTACCCATACATACGCACACATATACTTTAAACGCCAGTAAATAATGTTCTTTTTTCTTTTACCTATGTAACTATTAATAATTCGACTTTAACTGTAACGTATTTATACGTTATTTTATAAAAAGCACATGTACGATATCGCATTTCGAAATAAAACCCAAGCTAACGAGTATTATTTTGCTTTGGTCTTTAAGGTTTCGCTAGTATACCTACTATGTAATGAAGAAAGGGATATTTTTATGGTTAGTACTGGATCGTGCGTATCGTAAAACAACTGTAAATATAATTATCATATAACGTGCTGTTTATGCAAATATATTTATATATTTTCGGATGTGTGAGTGTAATTTTATCGTTTTCTATAACTTTTGTTAAACTTCGTGACAAGGTAAGTAGTAGGGAGGCCGTCGTTTTGATCACCGCAAACTGACTAATAAACATAGATGTGGGACTGCATTAGAGCTGTGTTGTGCTGTACTAAATGGTGGTAACTAAATTAAGCGTTCAAATATTATTTGCATCATTTTGTATGGTAAATATAGCACGTTCCTAAATATCGTGTTACCTCTAAAACAATACTTTGAAGCGGAGCAGTATATATGTTTCTGAATATTAAATACTTATAAATGTTTACATATCTCCTATTTAGTGGCTATAACACAAGCTGTGCTTGGTTTAAAATTAATCACAGGTCCTTATTTTTTCATTTTTGACAGTAAACACTTTTGTCCTCCAGACTGTGAATATCTTACCTCTAGATGTGCAAGCAGCGCACCAGCGTGAAGAAGTGACACGTCAGGATCTTTCGCTGTCTGTATAATTAGTTGGTGGGTCGAAGAGTCCGCTTCGCCTAAGGCCTGCGCTGTATACTTCAACTCCGTTTCCAGTCTTCCGCCCTCTGAAAAGATATTTTTATTGACACTTCTTTTATAAACTCATATGGTGTTTACGTGTGTGCTGTTTGCACACATCTCGTTTATATCCACATCCATAATTTAGATTAATTTACTCCGCGATTATGTAATTCACTACAATGTTCTACTTTGTAACTCATTAGTAGTAGCTTAGCTATCGAACTTCATATTGTTAGTTAATTAGTCAGTTAATTCTTTAGGTTTAATATCTAACTTCGAAACGATAATTTAAATATTCTTAATTTTTTCAGTCTATATATTTCCATAGCGAATACTACGTTTCGTTAAACACAAATGATGAACAACATAATCGTATTATTAATAAATAATTGTATTATCATATGCCTCATTATGCTGTAAATTTGCTTTATAAATGTGCTAACGCATACATGAATTGCCCTTAAAATTATTAAAACGGTAACGATTGTTAGTTCATGTAAATGAGACTTGCAGTTATTATGTGTAGATGTTATGATAGTCCCAACGGCATAATGAGAACACTAAAAGGTATGAATGAAGCTGTGGATATTGTGGTTGTATAATAATAGGATGTGGTGTTTATTAATTTTTAATGTAAGTTGCCTAACAATTCAATAGTGTATAGTAAAACTTTGTTGTCATACAAATAAATGAATGAAAGTCTGAAATAGGGTTGACCACCCCTCTACTGGATCAAGATAAAGAATTACCAATATTATACAACAAATCTGAAACACAGTTCCCATCCCAATTTTGGGTAATGCTATTTACATAATTATATTTTTTGTGTGTTAAATTTATTAGCAATTATTAAATTACGAATGGTTCTAACATATATTAATTAGCAAAATAGCTTCTTGGCGTACTTGTATCTCGGTATCATGACTAAGTATACATTTCATTGTAATTATTTTTTTTGTAGTCCCAAAAAGCCCTTTTTAGCAATCACTGTCGACGGCCTCGGCTCGTACGTGTCGGAGCACGGCCCGAGAATTCATTCCAATTAACACTCGATCGGCTGATTTATATAAGCCGGTTTGTCACCTTTTTTGCGCTGAATTAGGTGCACGACTCGATGAGAAACAAAAAACGAACAGCAAAAGAAACGAGGCGTAAATAAGACTGAGTTTTATCTTATTTCCGTGACGTAAAACTGTTCTTTGACAAACTTACAATATAAAAAATATTGTGTAGGTAATGTTGGCATGGAAAGTACCTACTCTAGAATATAAATTATTTTATTTTTACGAATAATTACTATCTTTTTTTTTTATGTCATAGGTGGCAAACGAACAAGTGGGTCACCTGCTGTTAAGTGAACACCACCGTCCATGGACACTAACAACACCAGAGGAGTCGCAAGTGCGTTGCCATCTTTTGGAGGGATGGGTTAGGGGAGGGAAAGGGAGAGGAGAGAAGAGAGGGGAGGGGAGGTGGGTCTCCGGCGCTCTCACTGACCGAACGAAACGCAACAATGCAAGCACTGTTACTTCACGTCGGTTTTCTATGAGAGGGTGGTACCACCCCGGGCGAGCCGACCCATTCATACTGAAACCAATAATAGTTTCATCGTGGCTCTACCACCATTGTGTTATCTTCTAATATTTTGTCAATTTTGAATGAATTTATAGCAAGGTTTATAAAACTATTATAAGACCAGTCATGCTGTATGCATCTAGTGCTGGGCTACGAAAGAGGTGGATGAGAGAAGGTTACATGTGGTGAGGATGCGATTGTTAAGGTAGAGGTGTGGTGTGACTAGAATGGATAAGACTGCGGATAAGTATATCAGAGGAAGTTTGAAAATAGCACCAGTGACAGAGAAGTTGAGTAGTAATATGTTAGGGCATGTCATGAGGAGAGATGAAGACCATGTAACTAGAAAAGCTTTGAGTATGATGGTGGACGGATATACGAGTGGAGGAAGACCGAAAAAAGCATGGATGGATTGTGTGAAAAATGATATGTGTATAAAAGGTGTGAATACTGTGTTGATATCTGACAGGGGACAGTGGAAAAGAAAACATGTTGTGCCAACCCAACTTGTTTGGGATACGCGTAAGAAAATGATGAACGAATTTATAGCAATACCAATCTTGACCACATTGTTATACAATCCCAATAACACAGTATTATGTTACAATGTTATGCATCAAAAATAAATAATTGCCCTAATAATAGATACAGGTTATCTTTCACACGTGCAGAGAAACCCAATGAAGGCAGTTAACGCCCCCGCTTCACACCTAAGGAATGCTATTTTATTTTGGTCGCTAATTTACGGCATCACGGCCCCCGATGCAAGCTGGGCACTGCGACGACGTAGTAAGTAAACACGATGGAAATAAATCCACTGCTTGAGTTATTAGCGTTATATACACATGATTTATTTTTAATGATGCCAATTCAGTTCACTTTACTGCCTCCGTAAATCTACTGGCATTTCACGACAATGTAAAGCTTTCGTTCCAGATGCCAGCTAACAATTTAAAGACTTCATCGCCATTAGAGTAAGGTCATTTAGAACTTAATTTACAATGCGATTTTGTATAATTTTATTATGTAAAAATTAACCTTTTTTGCCATCGCCATCTATACGTTCACGCATCATTCATCCGATTGACTTGAAAGTTTGAGCGGTTGCTGTTGACAGTCGAGTGAAAGTTTCTGCCCTAGTACTATGAAGATACAGAGGTGGCACACAATGAGTTTCAACAAATTAGTGTGATATTTTACATTCACAGTTCCAATATTTTCAAATTAATGTTGGACTGAGGGCGAACACTGAATTAGACTACATATGATTTTCGTTTTTCGCTGGGGGTTTAATACTAAAGTTTTGCGTTACTACAACAATTAAATAGTTTATGTTGCTTAATTTAGGGGAAGATATTTCTGTATGCTGCTCCATATTGTCCATAATTATAGCAATTGGGTCCTGTGAAAGTTCGCTCAGATTATAAACCGATGTGAATACGTATAACTTTTTCTATAGTGACTTAGGGTGTTCGTAGCTTCTCTTAAGTTTTAGCAAAATAAATCGATTTTTATTCACAAATAGATATAGTAATCAGGGTAATCTAATATTTTTGCAAATTCAATTGGTATATATGTATGGAGATAAAAATCTAATGAGGTGGAGAATATTTTGCATATAATCTCTTCCCCTTCTAAGGAGGAAACAATATCTGGACAATAAAATGGCGTTTTCTTTCAAGTTCAAAAATATTACCACATATTTTGCGTATCAAAACACACATAATTACGAACGTAAACGACTTTTTGTGTATCGACGCTAATT
The DNA here is from genome assembly GCA_015888305.1 of Antheraea pernyi. Taxonomy (NCBI): domain Eukaryota; kingdom Metazoa; phylum Arthropoda; class Insecta; order Lepidoptera; family Saturniidae; genus Antheraea; species Antheraea pernyi. The sequence goes on along the minus strand of MU159339.1, from coordinate 121,201 downwards.
TTGTTGGTATTTTACACAACACATGTCAACGAAACGAGTAAATTAAATCATTAACAAAAAATGTCTCGCCACATTAACAGCGATGTTAAACTGGAGGTAATTTGCGACCGGTCAGAAAGCTGCCATTCCGCGTATAATAAAAATGTAATTAAGATGTCATGAAATAACGTTTCCTTTATCGCAAATATATAGTTCGGTAATATAATCCTTTAGTTTGATGGGGGAATTATTAGGACTTTGATTCCTTCATCCTCAGTGGTAATTTTGTTAGGTTGGCTATTTAACGAGAATTTTCATATCTATATTAACAAAATCGATTACAAAATGTACACGGGTTATTTAAGAACGGCTGTAACCTATTTGACGAATTTTTTGATGCGTTTGTTATTTGTTTGGAATGAGAGAAAATCACTGAAAAATCGAACAGGAAAATGAAAAATTTGGGTTTAAAATATCTCTTGTAAAGAAAAGTGAATGAATGAGAAAAAATGCAGTGGTGATAGGTCTCCATAAATACCGACATCTTGTCGACTAACTTAGGTATGCTTTTAACATAAAATTAGCGTGAAGAAGAAAATGAATATTTATACATTATAAATATATTTGACAAGCGAAGATGGGTGGAATCTACAAGAACTCAATTATCTAAATTTAGCCAGCCCACCCCACCGGCCCAAATGCAACGAATGTTAAGTAAATTTGAATGTGTCGACTTATTTGTTATGGGGACGACTGGTGACGGGTCGACTTGCGGCAGTTAACACATCCCCCTCTTGATTTATCGCCGAGTCATATTTCTAACACATTTCGAGTCAAACTCTATTTATTTAAAAACCTTATAGTAAATAAGCGTATTTCTTTCACTACTTTGTTGTACCATAACATATTTTTAAAGCTAGAAGACTGAATGCAATCGGAATTATACTCCTACAGCCTAGTAATAAGGCTTTTATTGCATGTAGAATCACTATCCGCATAGCACTGCTTCTTTGCTGTTTCTTTGAACTGTTATACTCCGATCTAAAGGTTACGGTAACACGTACCAGTAAAGACGGCGTTCCACATAGTCCTTAAAAGTATTAACTTATGGCTTTGGAATTGCAATTCATTTTAGTCTGGTTGTACATTACTATAGGCTGCAGTAACCACTTAATACTAGATCGACTGATTAGACACATTTGAACGCGTATTCACGCGAGGAAATCATATAACATGGATTAATTATTTATTTTCTACTAGCTGGTACCCGTAACTTCGACTGTGTTATTTATTATATTAAAATATATTTTACGTCCACAATTATGAATGAAAACATACAAAATGTTTCTATAAACAATATTATCCGTTCCGTTTACTTCCTCTTTCCTGTGCATGCGTACCGCACCGCTTGACCCACCTCGCACATAACGGAACGCGTAGTGCTTGTGAAATCGTAGTTCCTTAAAATTCAATAATTTTACATTAGACGACGATATCACGATATTTGTTTTAGATAAAGACTAACTGTTTAGAAGGAAAACTAAAAATGTTGATCGAAATGTATCCAGTAGTTTTTGAGCAATATGTGCAAAATGACAGATTAATTACCTACGATCAACAGAGTAAATAGTACAACTGAACCTTTTTACACGCATGAAATTATGAAGAGAAATAAAACAAACGCTTGAATGATAAGTATGAACGAATAAACGTTCCTTTTCGGGAACCACACAACCATTTTTTTAACGTCTCGCAGATTGACAGCACGATTATCACAGAGTCTGTTGCTAACCGTGCTAATGCAGCGAGTAACCCACTTGTCAGTCGTGGACGGGATGTTCGCACTAACAAATATTCCAACCTAATAACATCACCATTTCGCAGAATAATTTGTTATAAGATTGTTAAGCATATTAAGCATAAAATTTAAAATTAGTGGAGATAATTGAACTTTTATGTAACCCGTCAACAACTTTGGCTATTATTAATTATCCTGACAGTAAATATTATTAGGTACAATTCGTTCACGTCTTGGATTACATAATTCAGTACAATGTTTTTAGTTCTAATTAACACAGAACGAATATTATTTAAATATTATTAACTGTCAACTTTTTGCTATATGTATAGTTTTCAAATATATTTCTATAAGTGTACACCTAACTAATTTATGCCAACTAAAAATTTACTTTTAATCTAAACTAGCAGGCCCGGCAGACGTTGTCCCGCCCTGATTATAAAAAAGTCATTGACAAATTATATACCTTCCCCGTGAATCACTCTATCTACTGGTGAAAACGCATGCAAATCCGTTCAGTAGTTTTTGAGTTTATCGCGAACAGACAGACAGACAGACGCGGTAGGGGCCTTTGTTTTATACTATGTAATGATATCATCTATTATAAAATCCGTGAGCTTTTTATTTGTTACGCTTTCATATCTTAAGTTCTCAACCGATCAACTCGAAACTTTTCATGTACGTCTCAGGAGTACATAGGGTATCCTTTCATTTAGAAAAAAAAATACTGCCCCCGAGAGATAGATTACATCTACATTCGCGTGAGTGAAGCCGCGAACAAAAGCTAGTACTCTGTTTAATCTATGTTGTACTTGAAACCAAATTGTTTTTAATTGGAGATGTTATTATATCAAAGCTTAAATTAGGGGAAACGTCTTAAAATCACTTTGAGATGCTCAGTGACCAATTTCAGGAGAAAAGACAAACGCAAATCTGATATAAGAAGTACCACTGATTGATTATAGCATAAATACCTCTTATTTAAATATAAATGTAAAGTGCTATTACGCAATCAATGAATGAGATAGTGATAATCGCAAAAACAACAGGCTAGTACGAACGGCGCACATGACCGAGACGAATTCGGTACATTAATAAGAATACATTATCTCCGGAATTATCTCATTGAAGTTATGTTATTTAGGTTTTTATAGTTTTAAAAGCGCTCAACCGATACGATAATATCAAGTAATATTCAAGTATGTATGTACAATAAAAGTTGTTACTTAACGTCAGGAATAAGTGGGTATATTTCGTAACCGAATAGACTAAACATAGCCGTCCCTCGTGCCGGATATTAGGGATTATCATAAAGCAAGTGGAATGGATTCGAGCCCGCACAGGGCGCCTCTATTTTAACACCTACCAGAATCGTGGGCGCGATTTACGACGGCAACACTACGCAGCACTCGTTGACGCCGTATCGCGTGAAGATGGATTTAAGTGTCGTTTTTGACGACGAAGGGATCGGTTGTTTAGTTTAAAAACAAGAAACAGTTGAGTATATATTACGGCCGATACGCTTACACATGCGGTCTGAATCAAACGATGCCACAAACGGGCGGTGACTATAGAATGCTGCAAGGTCACGCGAGGTTATCGAGAGTGTCTGCGCGCGCTACTTTCACACCTCGCCTCATCTTATCACCGCCTTCTTATTGTCCGGCCGTTCTTATCATCCGGTTTATTTTATACACACATTCGTTTCACGAATATAGTAATGGCTCGATGGACAAAAAATAAATACTTAAAACGTCAATGGATACGACGTATGTTGCATTCATGATGCGTTACCGTCCGATAATGACAATATTTCTACTCGATGGTTGCGGCCGATCAGTGCGGACAATCGCAATGAATGACGTAAAGGGGGTGCAACGGACCAAGGGGGACGAGGCAATACGTGCGCTCGCGCATGTGGTTGTGGCCACCCGCGCGCCGCCGCGGCCGGCCCGTGTGGTCCGCCGTCGCTACCCCGCACTCCGCCGGCCCTCTATGCAAATTAGGCAGAGCGTAGACAACAGATGGATGGCGGAATAAACAAACCGCGTCCTTAGCGGGCGGCACAACGCGGGATATACCGTGGAATAGCGCCAAGATCACGTTTATACTATGCAATGCAACCTTTCCTTTAAACTTAAACTGTAAACACTATGACATACACAGTATGTTAAAACGTAAAGTGAAAGTTTTCTAATTATGCTACACAGAGTACTTTGTAATGGAACTGAACCATTTTAGGTCAAGATCGATTAACGGGCCGAACAGAAACTGGTTTTTGAGCAAAAAGTAGATAAATATGTTTAGGCGGCAAGAGGCGAACCGTAAGAAAGCAGTCAAAGTTGTAATTACGAAAGATTACACTCTATTTACATTGGTAATACACGAGTTACAAATAACATACAGCACGGCATCTCATTTGCCATTCGAAACTATCCGCTACATAACTGTATTTGATGCCGGGTGGTTTAAGGTTACTGTTACGTTAGGTTATCTGCTTACATACTTCAACTTACTTTACGTAATTGTTATCTTACGATAAATAAACGAATAATCAGCTGAGAGTTGGATTTAGGTAGTTTTTACACTATGCATATAATGAAAAAGACTTAAAATTTAATTGACATATTTAGATAATGAAAACAATGATGGTAAAAATCTATACCCTTTTTTTTTTTTTTTTCGAACTGACTATGCTATTGACCTGGCAAGGTCTTTACAGCTTCACCGGACTACTAAGGCCGAGCGCTTAGGGCACTCAGCCGATTTTGGTTTTGGGTAACATACACAAGGGTGCACGCACACCTCGGCTTGGGCTGTTTCCTGGAAAAAGACACGTCTGTCCTAGCTAACTATTCTAAGCTATTCATACATATATACATTTGTGAACCATACAATCGAAATTGCATGATTCACAAATGAATACGTGTATATCGGATTGAAACGAACTTAAACTATTCGATTCAGTTCGATGAGGGGAAAAAAAAACAAAACCCTCCCACCATGTGTATATATGTGCACGTGTGTGAGAGAGATGATCTCATATGTCTGTTCAAGTGATGTAGGTGAGTCACTGTATCGCGAAAATAATATCAAGAGGGCTCCGCGCGGGGACGACCTAGGCTCGAGATATTATTGAGAACCGCGAAGTGTGCGGGAGCTAATAGGGATCGATTACAAAAGCGTGGGCGCAACACGCATTTTATAAGATTGAATTTAAATTTACTAACGGTGACGGCACCGAAGTCTAAAAATAGACATAACAAAAATTATTATTATTATTGAACGGTTATTTTAGGGGAAGATAGACGTAAATACGCGATTTACTCTATCTTATTTGAGTTATTTATTTTTTAACAGCTGCGCGCGCGAGCCGTTGTAGTGTAGCCGCGATGGCTGGAAATCTATGGATTGCTGTGACGGCACCTAGTAGCGGATTACGAGAGCACTCTTCGTACGCCGAGATCTCCGAAATCTCGTGGAAAATGAGTAGTTGACCTGCGTAGTCAATACTCGATAGTAAAAAAAAAAAATCTATACCCGTTTATGTCTTTTACAAAGACAACATTTTCAGGACGTTTGTAACTGTTTTTTTAATTTGTTAATTACTTGGTCATAACTGACATAATAAAGTAATCAATCATTCTAGGCTTAACATCAATAGACCACAATAGTTTTGTATATTTACTAGAAATCAGAACTTAATTTAAAGGGACATCGGGCCCCGTCACAAAAGACGAGATCGCCTCGCAGTAAGATGTCTCAATAGAAAGACGAGGCGGACAATCAGATCCCTCGTTTTTTGTGAGTCAATAGAAATGTTATACATTTTTTTATATATATTTTATTGGTCGTAATTTCACGTAGGGATATTTACGGGCGGCCTCGGGCCAACTAATTAAGTTGTTAGGGTACAGAATTGTTTAAATGAGCCGGTCTTTATTTTGTGATAAGGCTCTGGGGTTTTTCGTTTGAATGAATTTCTTATTATTTAGACAGTAGCCGATAATGTAAAATAAATTGATATATTGTTTATGAACGTATGCGACTAATGAAAACGAAATGAAAAATAACACGGTTCCATTTTTCCATTTTATCGTCTCTCTTTTACCTCTTATTTGTACTTTTATAAATTACTTTGGGCTTTTATAGTTGACTAACTGTTACCCAACTTTGTCTGCGTCGTTTATTATCTTAAATGTTTTCTTTCGATATAAGCTCCCAGGCGGTGTAGACTTCTTCCAACAATTATATTTATATTTCAACCAATCTCATTAGAAATTCGTTCAGTAGTTTTTTAGTATATCGCGAACAGACACGACAGACGCGGTGTAGGACTTTGTTTTATAATATATAGTTATGCCATTTAGCTGTAATATACCTGATGTGATACATGACTATGTGACCGGCGATAGTAAAGCCTAGAAATGAGATGGGCGATAAATTTGAGTTGGCGTATGATGCCGTCAAGTCCTAATTAGCAAGGCTACAAATAATGAATAGTAATTAGCCTAACGGATATTAAAGATCATTCCACGCATATAGATGGTTCTATATCAATGATTTTCTTCACTGAAAACTTACTGGAAGATTTGAATCTACGTCGATTAATATAGTTTCCAATAGTACGGAAATACTACGCCAATCATATTTATTTGAAAGCATACATTAAGACGTTCAATAAAATTATTATAATGCTGTATGTTAGCATTCAAAAACACCTTAACATACATAATAATGGCAAATGTGTAGAAACTCAACAGATATTTCTTGTTTGAAACACAAACAATGAATTTTAAAACGTTTTGTCCCTACGAAAAGGTCTGGGTACGGCGAGGTGCGGCGCGCGGTACGACGCAGTGGCAGGTGCTTCAATAAAATCACCCACTTCCTTTTTGCTGCATCCGCGACAACGAATTTATATCATACTGTAGCCATATCTTAACATTTATATTTATCAAATGTTGTATGTACACAAAATATAATTCGAAGGAATTTGTTACCTTCAATCAGTTTATGGGAACCGATAGATTTTTTTTTCTCTTTACTTTTATCAAGGGTTTATTCAAAAAGAACACGCCTTTCTCATATGAACAACAACTAAACAAATATAAAAAAAGTAAAAAATTAATTTTAAAACAGAAAGTTGTAATCGCATTCTTGCCCTTATACCGACGTCCACCAAATTATTTATTAATTTGGCTTCTTCCGGCTTCTGGGCGTGATAATATTTCGTTACAATCGCCTATATTAAAGCGATGTATTTATTTTGCATTGTTAATTTTTTTTAACTTTCCTTAATACAGCACATAGTAAAGTTACATAAATAGGTACTCATAATAACTTATGAAGATTAAATTCACTAAACATTTTGGAAAAACTATTTCCTAGATATCTATAGAAATTGAATTAACTATTTGAAAACCTTAATCTTCCGGTAATTCTACTATCTGATAACGAATGATATGATCATTATCCTCGTCATTATGCGTAAATAGACGTGTTATGGGATGTATATACCATAAAATTACGTGTTACCTAGTCCTCGGTATTCTACGCCTAGGGGGACCTAACGGATGCCAACCACTTATCAATTTCCTTTATAGCTTCCTGTTATGATATGATATTTAATAAATTATAGAATTGACATCATTAATTAATGATAAAAGGTCTTGCTGATAAGCTCTTACATTTAGAGACCTCCCATATTGTTGGAATGAATAACAAACCGAAAGAGGTTTTGTGATTTCACTTTAATAGCGCACATTTAACTCGGAGAATTTGTGTTGCTTCTTGTTTGATTTGTTTTATAATGCGACGGATCGAGTTTGTTTGTTCCGAACAAACATAAATCTTAATTGTCACTAAAATACTATTTATAAACGGAACAACCACACGCAATAATCACTACACCGTCGTTATATATATAAATATTTATTTAACATGTTATTATGTTGATAAATGGTCCGACAGAAAAAGGGGAAGACATTGAAATACAATTAAAGTTAAACGAGTAATGCACCGGACGCGTAAGCCCTTACAGACTATTGATTGACGAATTTATATTCAATTTATGGTGCTTATAAGGGCAGTAACACAGCGCGGCTTGCTGTGTTGTCACGAGGCATGCGGGGCACGTACATAATGACGGAAGCGGCCGCAGCGCTCTGACACTCCTGCATTGGTATTCCACTTGATGCACAATGTGCCAACGTCGTGATGTGCTTTACGTTACTTAGATATTACGTAGATGATAAGGGACAACTGTCGCAGTGTCTCAGGTTTTTTTAATAAGAGATACCTATATAATATTTCAGCGTGGGAAGTGTCAAATGAAATTGGAGACATCCAGTCTTGAGAGACAATTTGAAAATCGACAACACCGAGTCTGAACGTTTCGATAATATATCTAAATTTAATTATCAGAAAGAGAAATATTCTATAAACCACAAGAACGTCAGTGGCTAATTTTGCTGATAAAATTGGATTTTCTCTATTCAAGTGGTTGTTGCCTATCAGAGGGATATTTACGAATACATCAAACGTGGAAGTAGATATATGTAATTCATTATTCTAAAAACAAGGATAACGAGGTAAATACGTAAAAAGAAACCCTTACAGAATTTGTTACGAAATCCACGTCTATTATTGTACAACACAAAGAAAAACTATCTGGCAATCATTTATTTCACTTATTCATAACACAAATAGACTTTTAAAGTATATTATTTATAGCATATAGTAAGTGGTAGAGAGCCATGCTGAAGCTATTACTGGTTTCAGCATGAATGGGTCAGCTCGACCGGGGTCGTACCACCCTCTCACAGAAAACCGAAGTGAAGTAACAGTGGTTGCATTGTTTCGTTTCGTGCGGTCAGTGAGAGCGCCGAATAACCCCTCCCCCTCCCCGCTTCCCTACTGTCTTCTCCTCCAAAAACAGGATGGCAACGCACTTGCGACTCTCTTGATGTTCCAAGTCTCTATGGACGGTGGTGATCACTTAACATCAGGTGACCCACCTGTTCGTTTGCCTCTATTGATATTAAAAAAAACAATACTTATTTTTTTTATTGTCGGTCTACACGGTCCATACTTAAACAAATCGAAGATGTCATTTTTTTTAATACTCTAAAACCTAAACGTAAATCTTTTTGAGGTTTAGAATTATTTAGATCACCTACCTTGTACCCAAAGCTGGTCAACTCGAGAATGGATCTGCGCAGACTTTAAGCCGACGCAGAATGTGGAGAGGACGAGGATAGCGACGAATAAAACTTTCCCGGCGTCTCCTTGTAGGAAACAGCCTAATATGAATAGCTGCTCCTGCAGCCACGCACGAATCCACAAGGAAGTTCGACCTCCCTCGATATGACCCTGTAACAAGCGCAAAACTAAATTTCACGAAACATTGTTCGAAGGTAATCATAAAATCGTGCAATACATACTATATTATTCTTAAGTATAATATATAAAAAATACTAGCAGGACCGGCGGACGTTGTCCCGACCTGATAATAATAAAAAAAACCTTGACAAATTATAAACCTAAACCTTCCTAATAAATCACTTTATCCACTGGTGAAAATCGCATGAAAATCCATCCAATAGCTTTTGAATTTATCGCAAACAGACTGACAGACGTGACTGAGGACTTTGTTTATATATTATGTATATATGTAGTGATTAGCAATCGTACCCGTTGTAATGCTACTCCCATATCTGCGAAACGAAGTTTCGAATACTTGTCGCGCTAAAATTAACGTCAAAAACCATTCCGATAAAGGCTCAGATTATACGTTGCCACACGTGTGTGTTTCGAATAACTCGACATTAGCGTCCGCTAAACTCCTTTGATGTGTGTAAAAGCCGCCAGCCCAGTTATCTTACTCCATCTATTGTCACGATAGTTCGTAATACATGACGATAATGTCTTCCCACATCTGCATTTAGTGCGACCATAGACAAAACTTCGTGCCGATACACGCAGTTATGGGAGTACCATAAGCTGTAAAATCTTTTAATTATTATTTTCTTATCTATAGTAATTACTAATCTATACTATATATACTATAATAATAATATAAAGAGGTTGTGAGTTCGTGAAGTTGTGAGTTTGTGTTACGTTGTAGGGGATAATCTCAGGAACTACTAGTCCGATTTCGTCGGAAAGTTCTTTCAGTGTTATATAGCTCATTTATCGAGGAGGTTATAGGCTATATATCGTCACGCTAAGACCAATAGGATCACATCACCAATTAAGAATGTTTCAAAATCGGGGTATTTTTTCCTCTTGTGAGCTTCCGCTGTGTGTTAGCGTTAGACAAAAGTAACTATTCCACGCGAACGAAGTCGCGGACAAAGGCTAGTCGATAATAAAGCAGTGAACATCAAGCACTCGCCGTGTCTGGTTATTTCATTTCGTTAATCCGTCTACCATTCTAATTTCATTTCTATAACTATCACTATCAACAACAAGTTATCAACGTTATCAAGTGAAGCTGTTAAGACCTTGGTAGGTCAACAGCGTAGGCAGTTCGAGAAAAAAAAACAAGTTATCCAATTATTAAAGGAACAACCCTTTACAATTTTACAATCTCGTATACGATTTAAAATAGAAAACAGATACGCATACATGAACGAAAGTCATTGTTACCAGTAAAAATCGTGTATTCAACATTCTCAGAATATAAAACCACATCGAAATTATACCTACTTGAATTCAATTTAATTAAACAAGAAATAAGTTTTAATCAAGTACTTAAATTAACGCCATTCAGATTTTATTTTTCCTGTAACCCTAAAGTACAAATAAGATTCCAAAAAATATCATTAACAGAGTTCTTTTTTATATCGGCGACGTTTATACGTGTACGAGTATATAGGTATACTATAGTGGAGTGTATATATGTAATAGTACATCGACATAATTTGCTTCTGTCAATTATCACTAAGTACATATTATAAAAGAAAGTCCTCCGCCGCGTCTGTCTGTCTGTTCGCAATAAACTCAAAAACTATTGAACGGATTTCCATGCGGGCTTCATTAATAGATAGAGTGATTCACAAAGAAGATTTAGGTATATAATTTGTCAAATTTTTTTGTAAATTGAAATGAAATAAAACGATTATTGTTACAAGTGTCGAAAAAGTCAATAAAATTACAATAACTTATGATAAAGTGAACCGATTTAAATGAAACCAAGACTAAATGTTACTCGAGGATATGTTTTATGAGTTTCTTAGTGAGGTTTTATCGTGAAGCCAGTACTTTAGCTGCATGTATCAGGCAACAGCCAAAGCCGAGGTGTGCCGCGCACCCTTGAGCTAGTTGTCAAAATAAAATCGGCTGAGTGCCTTAAGCCTTAGAGAGTCTGGAGATCTGTAGTTCAGGTCTTTGAACCTTTTTCAGACTCCAGACCTCACATTAATTTGCACTATAAATTTACTGTTGTGTAAAATTTATACTATTTCTTTTTTTTGTTCACAAATAATATTATATAGCTGTAAGAATCTAATTGTGAGGTCAAATAAATAAATTTATTATTATTTAGTAGTCCGGTGAAGCTGTTAAGGCCTTGCTTGGTCAATAGCGTAGTCAGTTCGAAAAAAAAAAAAACAGTACTTTAGCAGTGACGCTTGTTCAAGCAAACAGATAGACATTTCTAAAAATGATTGAAGTGTATTTTATTACTTATTCCGAGGCACAATTTTTTTTTTCACAAAAATCTGAACAGTAGAGACACCTTTGATTTACATTCTTATTGTATGTATAGATATAGATTAAAATGAGGTTAACATATTTTAACGTCACGTCAACAAATAAGAAACGGATACATTTGGCGGTACATGTAATATCGTCGTACTCTTTAGATGTCTAAATAATTTCCAAGTTGATTGTGATTAATGGCAGGCGTCGGCAGCCGCGGGCGAGCGCACCCGTGGCGCCACTCTACGTTCCCGGAGATGAGCCGACACAAGCCGAATCTCGTGAACCGCTTACTAATTGCATAATAATAACTCAATCGTCGTATCGTGCTGAACGCGACCATTAACCGATACGCAGTACCTACAGACGCTCTTATTCCTATAGTTATATTATTTTCGGTACTGCATTATATAATTTTGTAACTATGTTAAGGTGTGTTTATTTGAATATAGTACAAACTTCCAAATGCATCCATATATTAGCAAAACGTAGCGATACTGGGTTATGTAATTGAACGTTCATAAAATATGGACGAAGAAATAAAAGAGTTGCTTCTAATAACTTCGTGCATTTAAAGCATTGATATATAAAACCCCAAGACGCACAGTCTCGAATAAAAGTGGCTCTCAAAACCGGCCGCAAAAACTCCTCAAAGACATACGTAGTTATAGTTATTCGATAAGCTTATGATTTCGCAAATTCTATCTTATTTGAATGATTTAAAGTTATTATTACAAGGACGCAAGAGACGCGACACTATTTTAAATGATTGCATAATCCAAAATTATGCACTTATTTTTGAGTGACGTCTGTGAGACGTTAAGTTTACTCCTTAGGTTTTTGTATATCAATGATTTAGAGTATATATTCCTTGATTATTATGGCTCAGGATTAAATGTGATTTTTAAAGTAACAAACTATCATTAGACCAAATTTTATTACGTTCGGTTACGAGATTTAATCGCGCAATGGTAATTAACAAACAGATACGACATAGTTAATTTTTTAGACTGAAGTTTATACAAAAAAAGTTTAAATCTACTAAATGGAAATTAACGCTATTATTGTCATTTTGCACTTCGCATGACGACATAGAGAGACAGAGAAGTCCATTATCGAAACAGACAATTTTTAGAGGCATTTGAACCCTCAAAACGTTTTTTTTTTTTCGAACTGACTACGCTATTGACCTAGCAAGGTCTTAACAGCTTCACCGGACTACACCCTCAAAACGATTTAAGCATCGTGTAAAGGAATAATTGACCTTGAATTTCGTAGTATTATTGAAAGTAACAAATTTTTACTGGCGTCGTTGTTACTATATAAAATAAATAGTTACAACTGAAAATACACATTTTATTATTAATATTAATACAAATAAATCAACACGGGTATTAATATCGTTTATTTAACGTATAGGTCTTAACAGCTTCACCGGACTACACCCTCAAAACGATTTAAGCATCGTGTAAAGGAATAATTGACCTTGAATTTCGTAGTATTATTGAAAGTAACAAATTTTTACTGGCGTCGTTGTTACTATATAAAATAAATAGTTACAACTGAAAATACATATTTTATTATTAATATTAATACAAATAAATCAACACGGGTATTAATATCGTTTAGTTAACGTATTTAAGTAACTCGGAAACGACATGTGGTTACTGATCTACGTATTTGAATTAATAATTTATTTAAATTAGTAATCTGATTTGGTTTAAGATTTATCGTGATTGGATACTTATAGTTATTAAGATAAATTTTATTTGAAAGTATTTACTTATTAAGTTTCACATAAGGTATTGTCGGTTTTTTTAATCTGCGATTATGTAATTGAAGTCTTAGTTTCTAATTTAATATAATTCAAACTTGTCACCATTTCTTAAAACAACAATGATATGGTAACTAAATGTTTCAAATCTTACGTTCAATAGCCGACCCCACAGAATTAAAAATATTTTCAATTAAGCAACGATTCGCATATAAGAAAAAACTTCACCAAAGGCTTCGAAACTTTTTTCCAGCATTATTTTAATAAAACAAAAGGACTCAAACTCGTTGAAATATGTCGTTGTAAAACGTGATCGATGACCGAGCAATAAATTATTTGCCGGAATGAAACGCGAACCGTTCACGACAATTAAGAGTATCGGTTTTGAGCGAATTCCGAGGTGTTTATTTTAATCGGATTATATGGGTGTACCGAATTACGCTATAATACGACGAACGGGTTCGCTGAACCATCTGCCCCTCACGACCGAATCACAGTTGTTTAGCTTCCGAGCGTAAATAAATAATCGTAGCAACAATAATGGCAGATACTGGCGAGAGAGCCGTAGGACTGTTTGGGTACGGCGCGGCACGGTGCGGCGCGGGCGAGCGGAGGTGAATATCGGGCGCGATGGGTGGCCGTGACGTCACGGCCGGAATGCACCCACGCCGCGCCGCCCGAACCCCGCGCGGCCCACGTGGACCGTACGCAACAACACGCCACTACGCTGCATAAAAGATGGTACGACATTATACATTCTGATAAAATAGAAGTAACAAATATTAAAAGCCTTCGTGAATCAGCTGACTAGACTATACTACAATGACTATAATGGGCGTTTCTTTTTCATTTTAAAAGCACTCTTTAGTAATTTGTTAAAAAGATTTCGCAACGAACATTTTTAGTTTTTACCATTGATTCACGGATATCCATACGATTCGTGTATACATAACCTGCCGCAAACACTATTACTTGTACAGGGCAGTTATCTCAGGAAAATGTCATATTTGTGACGTTAATTCGTCACTCCACAGTAAATGTTCAAAATGGAAATTAATAAATAACATTAAAGGCCCTTTTACAAGTCTAACCTCTAAAACGGCTGAATTAACTTTGATGAGATTTCTACTAGCAGATTTAGGACATATAGGACATTTTAGAGTATCATTGGGACTGCACTATAGGGGCTAAGCAACAATGATAAACTTTAGTAAAAGTAACATGAAATCGATAGATTACAAGAATCAAGCACAATAATATATAAAGAAATAATAAAACCAAATTCAAGTGACCGGATTAACGGGCAAAAGGTAGAACTAGATAACATGAATAATTAAATCGCGAAAGGATTAAAAATAGCGTTGATATGGTATAAGTTGTTGACAACGTATTTACGAGATTAGACCATAATCCGCGATGCGCTGGCGCCGGGTGTCCACACTTCCTGTTGATAAGAGATTTAACTGTTAACAGATGATTCCTCAGGCGCGGCGCATACGATAAAATTTAGAGATTCTATAGTTAACAAAATGTTTGTACGTTATATTATCGGTTATTATTATACAGGGTAATTATCTCTGTTAACATGAAATATGAGACGGCGTAGATAATTAAGAATGCATGTGGTGATATGTAATAATTTACATTTCTAATCTTATAAGACTTGTTTCGAATCTCTCGCGACTAAATTGACCAGACCTCTTTTCTCTTTCCTTCAGGTTTCTCTACAAATATTAAACTTACATATATCTATGTATAAAGTTTGAACCAACATTATATAGATATACAAAGTAAGAAGAGAATTATTTTATCGATTTATAACAAAAGGGCAGGTTTGTCATATATATA
>MU159339.1:89723-103152 GCA_015888305.1 Antheraea pernyi | reverse complement strand
ATATATATTATAACACTGTTTGCAAGTGATTATGAAAAAATGTGCTTGAGTAAGGGATTAAGTTCCCGGACATACACGTTATTTTGCAGGTATTTGTTTATTATGAAGTTTGTAACAGTAGAAAAAACGTAAATTGACCAATAGCTGCACTTTAACTTATAAAACTTTACAGTATAAAATACCTAGTTGCGACTTCAAATAAATAAACAAAAAAGTGTATCATACAAACACACGGTAAAGTGAAAAATTGGTATTACAAGGAAACATTATAATTTAAAAAATACAGCAAAATGTCAATGTCACGCAGTGTTCCCAGGCGGTCACCCATCCAAGTACTGACCGCGGCCGACGTTGCTTAACTTTGGTGATTGGACGTGATCCTGTGATTTTAACACTCTACCCGATACTGTGTTTACTCTCACCACTTTTCGTAATACAAAAAGGTTATAGAACACAATTCATTCATTAAAGAAATACTTAAGTGATCAAATGCAATGGCGATTTTTTTTTTCGAACTGACTACGCTATTGACAAAAGCAAGGTCTTAACAGCTTCACCGGACTACTAGCCGAGCGCTTAAGGCACTCAGCCGATTTTATTTTGACAACTAGCTCAAGGGTGCGCGGCACACCTCGTCTTTGGCTGTTGTCTGATACATGCAATTCGCGACCTATGTAAGCTAACCTAAGCTAAGCTAACTATTCATACATATATGAGTTGTTGAAACATATATATGTACCAAGCATACATAACTCAACAACTCTTATATTTATTTCGTATCGGATAATATTCTAAACTATTTCAGTTTGATAAGGGTGCAATGGCGATTCTTCAAGCACTGTTGTAGTTTTACAATCTTAAGTATGTTAACATTCATTTTTATATACTACATAATTATATAGGTTGTAAAGATGTGCAATAAAATAATTGAGTATCTATTAATTAAAAGGTAACATATATTATTCAATATACCTATACATAATATAGTTTATACCCACGTGTACGTCCTTAATAATAAATATCCTTTTATAAATGTGAATGTGAGTTTGTTACGCTTATACTCAACCAATCATCACAAAATTTTACATACATGTTGTCAGTGATACAGGAAAAGACAAAAAGTGTCTTCCATCAAAGTATAAATGTAAATTTTTAAAAAAATCCCGAGGGATATATTAAATCTACATTATCGCGAGTAATGCTGCAAACAAAAGCTATTCTTATATGCTAATAGCATACATGTTATATTATTATTTTGAATAAATTATGTTCAAAATAAATACATTCCTCACATACATTACAAAGTTCCATTTAACCCTTGTAAAATACAGTTATCGAAGCAGACGATGCATCATTTCTGTCATGTGCCACGTTTAATGTTTGATATTTGATTGGCACGATCTCTGACATCCGCCGCATCTATCGGAATCTACAGACATCGGCGTTCATGGTGTTCCGGATATCTGCATATAATAGAACGTGGGTGTAGCACTCCCCATTACACTATTAGAATGCACAAAGCAGTACTCGGTTTATTCCACGGTTGTAAGAGCGTATAGTATCATGTGTATTTTACTTTTACTGTTCTTTTGGCAATCAATCTTCAAGATTATTACTGTCATTGGCGAATAGTTAATCATATTACAAGTGTCGTGCGATCATTTCAATGTTCCAACAAGATGGTGGTTCCCGTGTTAGAACGTTCCAGGGAATTATTGTGGCATCTCAGAATTCATTCATTCATAACCGAACTATATTATGTAAAACACCACCAATTTTACAAAATATAGAGTCAAATAACATAAGAGTATGAATAAAATATAAGATCCTCTAAATGGCAAACTAAAATCCCGCCAAAAACTCCATCATGAATATTACTTTGTTTTAGTATGTAATCCCGATTAACACGTTGGCTGCCACGGGACTTTTCACAAACTGACCTGGGAAGCCATTTTGTTTTAATGATCGCACGTTACTAAAAATCGTAATTATAGTAAATAGTAATAATCATAGAAGTTTAAAAATCACATTTTAGGAAGAAAAACATATAACGACTTATCTCATAGTTATATTTGGAACTTAGTAATTATATTTAAAACTGCAACACAGAAGTTCATGTAAGTTAAACCCGATTTATTTTTCTCTTTCCTGACGCCACCGATCTATATTTACACTGATATATTATGACTTTGCTCGTAACTGTATAATTATGTCAACTAAATAAAGGACGAGATAAGCAGTAGTGGGTCTCCTGGGCAAGTTCAGTGATATCTCGTTGTTGGCAGCCAACGTGTTAAATCGAGCATTTGTTATGCGTAGTTTCGGACTAAAATTACTGCGTAAAGTAAAATACGTAATTTGGGTTACACACCTATTTCTGTTGTTTTTTCTGCAAGTTATAGAAATATTTGTACATAATCATATTTAGCTATAAACTCTTCTATCATCGGGGCATAATAATATAGTTGTTTTAACTCCATCTTGAACGTTATTCCCAAAAGTAATTTCCATCGTTGTACCTTTTATTTTTCAATTTTTTTTTGCGTTTAACGAATGTTGAGATTGTGATGTAACTATAATGCATAAGATTAAGAATGAGTGTGTCAGAGGAAATTCGAAAATAGCGCCAGTGTCAGAGAAGTTGCGGAGTAATATTCGTAGTCCGGTGAAGCTGTGAAGACCCTGCTGGGTCAATAGCGTAGTCAGTTCGAGGAAAACGGAGTAATATTCTATTATGAGAAGAGATATAAGAGTAGAGGAAAACCGAAAAAGGTGTGGATGGAATGTGTGGAAAATTATGTGTTTAAAGGTGTGAATGAGATGACATCTGACGGTCTGGGAGAGTGTAAGAGAAAAATGTGTTATGTCGACCTTACACGATAGGGACAAAAGTAAAAAGAAGAAGGAACTATCACCTATCTTTCATGATTTCAATAACAAATGGGTACATCTGATGTCTTTTTCATACCATGGACGAGACGAGAATATAAATATGAGTATAATAAATGAAATGATATAGATCTCCAGTTGTGCGCGCATTCCTCAAATACAGTATTGAATAGATTAGTATCAATCTTTGTTTTAATTACGAGACACACGGTCCTTATACAAAAAAATATCACAATAGCTTCATCTAATATAGAGTTATTGAATACTAGCCTCTGCTCGCGACTTCGTCCGCGTAGAATAGTTACTTTACATTTTAGAACACGCAGCGAAAGCTCTCAAGCGGAAAAAAAACGATTTTGAAACATTCTTCAATGGTGCTTCGCTCAATAAATGAGCTATATAACTCAGAAATCATTTTTCAAATCGGACCAGTAGTTCCCGAGGTGACCCCCTACAACTTCACAAACTTTACCTCTTTATAATATCAGTATAGATTTAAAACTACAATTTTTATAAGCATTACGCGTTCAACAATGTCTTTACTAACAATGGAGTATTCAGAGAAGCGGTGTGGTGCTTATGTTTTTACCTTTGTACATAAAATAGATAATAAACTGCGCAAACGAACTGGTGGATATCGGCTAATCTATACACATAATAAAATTGAAGTGAACTGATAACAAAAATGCATTTATTTTTCTTTTTGTCGGTATGTCAGTATTCTGTTTGTTCCGGGTAATCTCCGAAACGGCTTAACCAATTTTGACGGGAATTTTACTGACAGATAGTTGAAATTACAGCGGGTTACTTAGGCTACTTTAAATTAGACTAGCTGGTAACCGCGGCTTCGTCCGCAATGCTATCTCCAAAACGGATAGACCGATTTACACAGAACTTTCACTAGCACATAGCGGACATTATAAAAAGTAATTTAGTCTATTTTAATTTAGACTAGCTTTTAACCGTGGCTTCGCCCGCAGTGCTATCTCCAAAACGGACTGTTTTTAACGGAACTTTCACTGGCAGATAGCTAACCGGGTAAAAAGTACTTTAGGTTATTGTATTTTAGATTAGCTGTTAGCCGGGAATTCGTCCACATGAAATTTAACAAGAATATGTTGTTCACTGTAAACATGTGCGTAAGACGTGCGTTGTACTGAACTCCTAGAATAAATATAATTGAAATTCATATATCTGTATGTATTCTCAACTATATTGTCTTTTTGATCATTTTGGCGGCATTTTTTTTTAAATTGTCAAATATTAAAAACTGCTTAGATAGATATATCTTGATTGATATTTATGCAAGATTTCAAGACGTCAGCTCATTCAATGTTTACTATTCAACATTATTATTATTAAGTCATTTTAAAGATAGAAACGCTCTTTCTAATAAGATATTAGACCATAAACGTATTAGTAATTGACAATATGGGCATATTATATCATTATAACAACATCTTTAAGTCATTGTTTCATTAGTTCCTTATACAGTGTAAATGAGCACTGAGGTAGTTATATGACGGCTTAAGGTTCCAAATATGTTGGTGATGATAAACCTCATTCGACACACTGTTAGTATTTATATATCTAATGTATACGTTACATGGTACTGTAAGTGGCGTGCGTGTCGTACTTACAATTGTTTTTAAAGAGCATTTCTATATCTGCACATGGTCTCACAATTTTATATTTCTTTAATACAATTTAAAAAAACACGTGCGGAGATGCGGGTACATATAGTTCAAAATAAAAAAGGCCAGCTCTTGTTTCTGAATAAGGAATGACAGATATTAACGGCTATATTAATATTTGCATATCTTGTATACACATTACTTAATACCGACATAAAAAGAACTGCCGACAACGATGCCGTGGGATGTTTGAACACATAAAAATATATCAAAATAGATAGGAAAGGACATACAGTACCTTTCATCAAATGTATTGTTTCATAAAGTCATATCAAGTCTATATTAAAGCGAGTGAAAACCTAGTTAGTGTATATCAATCTATACTATTATAAAACTGTAACAAGGCCAATCCGGTACATTAAATATTTTTTGAAAATTATAATCGGGGCAGACTTTGTTATCGATATAGAAGCTAAAAATAACCGTTTTAAAATTTTTGTCTTTCTGTCTGTCTGTCTGTCTCTGTGAACACGCATCACTCTGCAAGTACTGAACCATTTTTGACAAAACTTGACAAAGTAATAACTCATATTACAAGGTTACATCTAAGATACTTTTTGTCCCATAATACGCAAGGGGTTCTCCACGATAACGAAAGGGTAAAAATTGGTAGTAAATGTAAGTAGACTTTTTTGCGACACCTTAGTACAAGAGCCAGCAACGTTGGAAGAACGAGAATTTTAGAAAAGCTGGTTCTTTAATATGTATATATATTATGTCCTTCCAAACAGGATTCAGGATACCTGGTAGCCGGTTAACGTTGTGTTTTTTAAAGCACAAAATTTTGGTTTATAAATAATTTTAGGAACATTTTTTTTCAGTTACTTTTAAATGCTATAAAAACATGAATTTATCAATGCAAGACAATTTGTTATTGACAATAATGTGCCCCATGATATTATTTTTAAATTAAATAACTCATTTCAAACCATTTTATATGTTCCATTGCAAAGAACATATTTTATTTTATTAACCATCATGATATTGACATTTCACCGTAAACAATAAAAAACAACGATAAACGTAGACATATGACGTGAGAGTGACGCAATCTTGAATACATGCGTCTATAACAGGCGCTTCCAAAATTATCATACAGCCAGTGTTGCGCTAAACTATAGCTAAGTTATTCTATACATATTATTTTCAATTTATCCTCTTTATGTCTAAATATATTAGGCACACTCAAGACAAGACGTCTAAGCGGTTTTCGCGGTGCTGTCCACAGAGTACCTTTTAAAACCTCTCGTCTATGCGCATGTTTGTACGAGTGTGCCGTTTTCGAGCGTTTGTTAGGTAGTTTCCATACTGTCTCTTATATTTATACTGTGCCCAAAACGCACATTTAACGAATCACAGCCGACCAGACAAAAATGAGAGCATAATTTTATAATTATAATATAATTTTGGATTGTGCAGTCACTTCGAATAGTCTCGCGTCTCTTGCGTCCTTGTAAAAACAACTTTAAATTATTCAGGTAAGACTGAATATGCAAAATCATACGTTTATCGCATAACTATAACCACGTATTTATATTGGGGAGTTTTTGCTGCCGGTTTTGAGCGCTCATATCTTTTTAATATTCATATTTTTCTTCAATACCATGGAGTGTGAAAAAGTTTTAATACAAGTAGAAAATAGTTATGATATCATTGAGTGTTTAATTTATCATTATTTTATTTTATCGTTTAATTTACAATATAACTCTATCAACTTGATATTTTATAATGTACTGACTGTATAGTAAACGTTTACAAAAAAGGGAAAGAAATTTCTTTCCATAGACCTCTCAAGCTTTTTTTTTACATTACCGCCAATATATTATGTAGATTAGTTTTATATTATTGAACCCGGTAGATGATGCTACGAACGGGTTGTAGGCTTATTTTAAAAGATTTCTCACATACCATCTGGGTATATGTTTGAGTGAGTCCCTTGATAGTTTGGATTCACAATTGGAAACCGTAGGAGAGGCTGCAATCGGGTTTTAGGTTTATTAAAATTTTTCGCGTTTAAAAATACAATTGAAACCAGTGATAACCGATTTGGTGGACACGAAGTTGCACGGGTCAGCTAGTTTTATAATATAAATAGTGTAATAGTTTTAGTTTTGTTTTACGTTCATTAACGTCTCAGGTGATGTATCTCTTGATATATTTAAAGGTGGTAGAGCCACGCTGAAACTATTACTGGTTTTAGCATGAATGGGTCGGCTCGTCCGGGGTAGTACCACCCTCTCATAGAAAACCGACGTGAAGTAACAGTGCTTGCATTGTTGCGTTTCGTTCGATCAGTGAGAGCGCCGGAGGCCCACCTCCTCTCCCCTAACCCTTCCCCTCAAAGGGTGGCAACGCACTTGCGACTCCTCTGGTGTTTTTAGTGTCCATGGACGGTGGTGATCACTTAACATCAGGTTACTCACATGTTCGTTTGCCACCTATGACATAAAAAAATAAAAAAATTCTTTGCGATTTCAAGTATTTGGCAAAGCAAATCTAGTATGATTTTGTTATTTATTCTGTCCAATATAAATCAGAAAAAAAGAATTCAATAATGTCGAGAAAGTCAACAAGTTTGCCAAACAGTGAGACCGGTTTAAGCACTTATATTATGATAGCAATTTGATTGGAAAATACTAGATAAAGACGAATGATCAAAAATAAAAACTCTATAATAATAGTGTATTAAATAGCACGTTATTAATTTAATTGGGTGCGAAAACTATATAAACATACGCTTTAAGAAAAGTGAGACCAAGGAAAAGATTAATGGTGTGGAAAATTAGTAGATGTGCGGTGATGTGTGTACGCAGCCACGTGGTGGACGTTGTCGGTGGACTGCCGTTTACATTGGCGTAATTCGATATCAGGAGCAGTGACATTTTTGCGGTTAACCAATGCATGGTCAATTAACCCTTACGCTGTTAAATTAACACAGATTCTATGTTGTGTTTAACCCTCAAAGCGTTTACTTTAACCGTACTCCAAAAACATTTTGCTAGAGGCAAGTTTGAATCAAATTTGTATAGATTGAAATGTATTTTTAAATAAACTACATTTCGATTTAATGTTCAAAAACGAACCATTTAAATTTGTGGCCCTACAACCATATTTTACAACACTCCAGTGCAGCTGCCGGCCACCACGGAACGTAATGTTTGGAAGAAGACAAACGATATGTGGGAAAAACAAGAGAAAAGGAGATGCACTATAAATTTTAAAGGAAAAGGAAAGAAGCTCCTGCTATGCCGCGTAAGAAAGGGACATACGATCGGAAACCACAAGATGTCTCAATTCCACGACGCGAGTTCTGTGCGGTCTTGTCAGACACAAAACTTCGTAGAATAGTGTTCTTTATTTTTATTTTGGAGGAGCAGTTATGCACGGTAAATGTTTGTTCACGATACGAGATGACCAATATCTGAAATATTTTGTTATATTTACACTAGATTCCACATTATTTGTCATTCCAAAAAGTATTATTTAACGTAATTTTTTGTCATTGGAATATCCACATATATTGTATTAGCTGTTCCCGTAACTACGTCCGCCTGGAATAGTTACTTTGGGCTAACGATAACGCGCAGCGAAAGCTCTCAAAAGGAAAAAAAACGATTTTGAGACATTGGCCTTCAATCGTGCATCGCTTCTATTGGTCTTAGCGTGATGAAAATAAAGCCTTACTGAGATTTGCGCGTTCAACCAAAAAAGAAATGAACCCTCCAGCGTTATAATATTAGTATAGACTAGCTGTGCCCGCGACTTCGTCCGCATGGACCTTATATAAAAAACAGTGATTAATAAAGTCATCTGAATATATTAAGCCCATTTACTTGTCTACTTTTCTCTCGTATTTACGCCGCGTCGTCATTAAAATTACAATAACTTTTGATAGAGTGGATCCAATTTAATGAAACAAAGACTAAGGTATTCTCGAAGATATGCTTTATGATTTTCTTGGTGTGGTTGTGTTGTGAACCCAGTACTTTAGTAGTGATGCGTGTTCATACAAACAGACATTTCTAAAAATGATTGAAATGTATTTTATAATTTAGTCCTAGACACCTGCAACATTTTTTTTCACGAAAATCGAATACACACACGTGCAATACAGACTCGTTAGATTTACATTCTTATTATATATATATATATAGATAAGATGAAGGAATAAATTAAAGATAATTAAATTGTTACATATTGTAACTAAAAATTCGCTAATTTATTTTATGAAGTAATAATATGGGTCTTTTCATTCTGTATGCGCGTGGTGCGGTTTACGTTGATGGCTCTATTGGCGCCGATGCGCTCGCGTGCGCGGCCTCTCGCCGTCACTCGTCCCGCTGGGCCTTAATTGTTTCATCTCGTACGAGACCGGCCAAGTTCGTACATTAAAAACTCTATCAGCTATAACGTATAGTCGTGTCACATTAACCTTAACACAAATCGAACCATCTTATTCACTTGTAATGTAACTTTCATTGCATTAAATATTATGATCTGTAATTATTTAAACCTATAATCTCTGTATGGAATATTAAAATTCAGTTCGCATATTTATTCTTAATTATCTCTCTGTTCGAAATTTCGAAACAGTTTCGCAAATGACACTGTTTGACATGAAAAACGCCACGAATACAAATGTGGCCTTCTAAGAAAGCGCCTACACCTTCCTCGCATCGGTCAGTGATTGCTATAACTGACTCTCGGGTAACTGTTTTCTCGAAAAGTCGATAAGGAGTATCTATAACTATTTTGCAACATTTGAAGTGATTTATTTAAAAAAGCAGAGAAAAATGAGTCACGATTTTCAAACAACTATACTATGTAATTGTCTTATTTATATAAATTATGATATTTCTCTTGGCATTATAACATATTTCTTACGAAGTTGTAGTACCCAATGGACAAATATTTTAATAGATTGTTTGTTTACATTACATAATAATAAGTTTTAAGTGGTAATAACATTGACTTTCGACGATTCTAGAGAGATGTTTTTAGCAGCCTTTTTTAGTTTTAGAAGAGAGGAAATGGGTATAAAACTGTTGTATTAAAATTAGATAGTTCTAACGTTAAATGTTTAACAAAGTTTATTTATTTGTTTTGTGGCTGTTTATTCGGTAGACATTATTTTAAAAATAAATAAATAAAACCTGATTTCATTAAAAAAAACCGATATGAATACGAAAATTGATACATTTTCTAATTAAGGTCTATAAAAATTGATAATTTCTCTAAATAAGAATGTCTCAATAAGTTCTATATCAATGAAATTTTTTTTTAAAGTGAAAAATTTATAGAAGCTGAGCAAAATGTTATTTATCGAAATTTCGTATTTACGTAGTAATATAAGTGTAAAAGAATATTTAGCAGTGGATAATAGGAAAAGAAAACGTAAACTCGTAGCACTATCATCGAGAATTTAAATACTGATTTTCTGTTTTTAAACTTAAAAACCAATTTTTAAAATGAGATAAATAATACTTATTCATTGATAAAAAATAAATAAAAATTTCGGAAAGGTTTACAATAAATATGGAGTTTATGTATGTTTTTAATACAACAATTTAGAGTCACTATAATACCTTCTCTAAATTTATTACTACTTTTTAGGCTGGATTAATCTACCACACTGATCGTTGGTTACACGCCTTTCATTCAATATTCATTTAAATTTGTGTATATTTTAAAAATTACGCGCGTTGTCTATAGTACACGAAGTTACCACTAGACGGCGCTACAGATTGTCAGCGCCGCGTTCCTTGATGCGATTGGCATTCGCAGAAAAACAATCACACGTGCAATATGACAATAGTAATTTTGTTAGTGAATACTATCATAATTTTGTGTATCGTATATAATGACATCGCACCTTTTCAAGTTCGGAGAGTGCTAGAGCTGCGTCCACCCAGCTGGTGCGAATGTAAAGATCGGCGCTGTGGCGCGCCTCAGCGGCGTTTGGGCTCTCTTGAACAGCAATCGCTATCCGAGGATTCGAAGGAGCCTCGGAATCGGGAGCCACCATGATCTCGGGGCCAGACTTGTCACCAATGTCCTCATGAAGACGGCCGGAGTCCGTCTAGCGGCGCACGCTGTCATATCACTCGCAGCCGCATAACCACACACTTGCACAGTCGAAGTCGTCACTTTTTTATCACTCTATCATTCAAAACACGAAACAGCACCGAGGTTCATTAAAATTGGCGAAACGTACGGACGTGTCTACTATAGCGCGACTCGAACAACACTGATCCGAGCTCGGAGCACCGAACGCAGACTGGATGTTTGTTGAGCCGCCATCATGATTCGGTCGGTTATGTTGTCGGCTTGCGCTACGACAGCATCCGAAGTTTTACGAAAAGGTCCGATCCCGTCATTCGAGGACCACACACGTGAGAACTCTATCTCACTTGTTCGGCGAAGGATAAGGAGGAACCAAAAATAAAGACATGAATGAAACCTAGGAAGACAATGAAGACTAATAGTTATATAGTGCGTGATTGTAAGAAATAAGTTTCAATAGTATACAAGATAGATTAATTGCAATCAAAAACAATATTTTTTCGACAAAACAACTGGACAAAACTAAGATAAGATTATTTTATATGCAGTAACAATCATCAACTTTCATAACCAGGTTCAAATCTGATAGTCCTTCCCGAAGCCTGTAGAGAAAAGTTTTGTACTCCCAAGGGGTAAGTTGGATCGCAGTGTGCCCATGTTGTAAAAGATACACTTCAATACTACTCCTATGTTTGTAGTCCGGCGAAGCTGTTAAGACCTTGCTAGGTCAATAGCGTAGTCAGTTCGAGAAAAAAAACTACTCCTTTGCGATAGAATTAGATGTGGCGGTGGTACTTCGCAATAGAATTTCTACTAGTCTTAAATTAAATTATAATAATCAATTGGAATTGTATATATGCTTCGATATAGTCACATTCATAAAAGTTATTACCTCTCCACAATTACACAAAGATAGAGCGTATGCTAGCTAAACATTCACTATGTATACAGATAATAAAGGCGGATCAAACATTCGGACCCACCATATCATTTTGTTTACAGAGATTTCTGAGTAAAAAGTCGAACAAGCGCGCCCCCGACAGGGCGGCGGCCTGCCCTTTGAAGTTACCGACATGAAACGCCGCCGGCGGTGATTTAACTAATGAATTTATTTAGCGGCCACATAGAGTGATCGCCGCCTGCTCCTTCAGCCCTCATCACCTGAGACATGTAGAACTAACGAAAAACGGGTAAGAAACCCTGTCTAAGATGTATGGCTTCTTGAATATAAATGTTATAAACAGTCTTAGAAACTATTAAACCTTAATATAAATATAGAAAACAGTTGGTTCTCTCTCTTCTAAAAGTTATTCTCAGCCTATATTAGTTTTAATCGATCTTAAGATGGCTTACAAATAAATCTAACGACACTTAACCACCTGTGCTACCACGTAAGCAAATGAAACACGAATGAATTTCTTTAAAAGATAAGAATTAGCAGAGAACTACGGTTACCAGTAAAAGTCGAAGGATATAGTTCATTGATTTAGAAATGGGCTGGTCATATAATATATATACATTTTGTCGAAGAAACGATTACTGATACGGTAGACGAGTTTAGCAGACAAGATTATGAAGCTGGTTGAACGTGCTAATCTCAGGAACTACTGGTCGCCTAAGACCGTAACAAAATATTTGATTGAAGAAGGCGTTTATTTTCCGGAAATCCATTATTAAATGTTATAGTGGATGTTATTTTGCACTTCCACCTGAGACTGATTGGTTCTCTCTATTCCTAGTTTCAGATTTAAGGTTTTCAGGTACACCTCGCACAAATCTAACGTTTGTTGTAGTGTCACGTGGTAACGACACATCAATTCCGGGCGGAAGTGTAAAGTAACGTCCACTATAATGTATAACAAGAAAATATATCTTAAATCTTTTATTATATAGATATAATATGCCCGTATTGTCGATATACTTAAGTTATTCTTATACGTTGCTATAATCGCTGAGTTATGTTGAAGCAAACGCGGTAAATAAAACAATATAGCCGCCAAATTGACCAAAAAGATGATATAATTCATATTACACACAGATATGACTTTCAATTATGTATATTTATTATTGGAGCCCAGTAAGGCACACGTCTCACGCGATTGTAACATATTTTTGATCAATTTCACACGGACGAATGCACAGGTAGCAGTTAATCACTACATAGTATACCAATTCAAATAAAAATAGAACCATTAAAATAGGTTCACGATTGACGAAAATATCGATTAACATACATAAAAAAAATACATATAACCGAACATAGTAACCTCCTCCTTTTTCGAAGTCGGTTAAAAAGAGAGTCCTCTGTCAATTTATCTGTTCGCGATAAAGTCAAAAATGACCATTTTCACCAGTACATAGAATGATGATTCATGGGGAAGGTTTAGGTATAATTTGTCAAGGTTTTCATTTTATTATTGGGGCGGGACAACGTCTTCCGGGCTCGCTAGTTATCTGCCCGTAAAAGCCCCGTGAAAGTTGGTCCAACCAATTAGGAGATAGTAGGATATTGCGGACGAAGTCTTGACTAACAAAATAAAATGCCAGTGAAAGTGCCGCGAAAATCAGTTCAAGCATTACGAATATTCCACTGCAGCCGAAGGCGAATAAAAAATCTAAATTATTTTTTATGAGGTCTGCTTTGGAAATAGCCATGCGGACGAAACCGCGGACAAATAAAATAGAATATGTCAACCACTATAATTTCGGCTATCTGGCAGTAAAAAGTAAAAATCCCGTTAAAATAGGTCCAGCCGTTTTGGAGATTACCCGCAACAAACAAA
>MU159339.1:76172-87525 GCA_015888305.1 Antheraea pernyi | reverse complement strand
AGATATATGAATACTAATAGTTTATCGAATGGGATGGGATTTATCATCAGCAACATACCTGGAACTTCAACCTACTATATACCAAACTCAGTGCTCACTAACACTATATAAGAAAGTAATGAAAATTATAAGCTATACATTATCGAATAATATATCTTAAATCTTTTATTATATAGATATAATATGCCCGTATTGTCTATATACTTAAGTTATTCTTATACGTTGCTATAAACGCTGAGTTATGTAGAAGCAAACGCGGTAAATAAAACAATATGGTATAATTTTCATTACTTTCTTATATAGTGTTAGTGAGCACTGAGTTTGGTATATAGTAGTTTGAAGTTCCAGGTATGTTGCTGATGATAAATCCCATCCCATTCGATATATTATTAGTATTCATATATCTAATGTACACGTTACATGTTACAGTAGATGGCGTTCGTGTCGAAATTACAAATGTTTTTGAAAAAGCGTTTCTGTAATGTACACACCCACCCACAACTTTACATTTCTTTAATACATTTTAAAAAAGAGCGTGCGGAGCCGCGGGTTACAGCTAGTACGTAATAAAAGTATTATAAACTTTTTGCATAGGAAAACAAAATAAACTTCGAAAATGTTTCCAATAGAAACTTACCACGTTACTATGGCTACGTATATAATACTAACGCTAACGAAATCTTTATTTGAACAATTTTGTTTTATGATTATGAAGACTAAGAAGATAATAATGATGGATAAAATAATATACGACATATTATATAGAAGATTTGGCGCTTATGCCTTTATTGTAACTGGGATATGGAAGAAAATTGATTAAAGGATATATAAGAAATACCTATATTGACAATTTCAGAATTGGCAGTATGGATTAATTCCTTCGCCTGTGCTATTGAACGAATATTATTACTACTACTAACGAAATCTCTCAAAAGAAAAAAAGTACTTGATTTTGAAACATTCTTCATTAGGGCTCTGCTTCTATTGGTCTTAACGTGATGATATATAGCCTATAGCCTTCCTCGATAAATGAGCTATTTAAAACCGAAGGATTTTCTCAAATCGGACTGGTAGTTCCTGAGATCATCACGTTCAACCAAACAAACTCTTCAGCTTTTGTTACAAAATTTTGCTACGTTTCCAGCGAAGTGACTAAAAAGTACTTGATACGAATTACCCGAGTTCATGTATAGTGAATTGATTGTTACAGATTGATAATGATTTTATTATAGTAATTCAGTGTTGTTAAAAACACCGATCGGCTAAGGAATAGTAATCGTAAATAATGCGTACATTGTGTAAATTACTATTATTTTTAAACATAATGAATGAAAATTAAAATCAAGTAAGCTGAACATACTTTCTTCACATAAAAACATAAAGGTATAAGTGAGAACAAGCCAGTTTCAACTAACACCCATCCATCTAACTTAAAAATGTATATACATACGTCATGGACTTCGTATCCTCTTTGGATATCAAAATTGGAAACAAAATTTAATCAAGTGCAAGTAACCGTTGTGCAACACTAAGCTCTTTACCTCCTTATGTTGTAGTAGTCCGGTGAAGCTGTTAAGATCTTGCTTGGTCAATAGCGTAGTCAGTTCGAAAAAAAAAACACTCCTTATGTTACAACTTCTATACAAGTATAATATTTGTCGTTGACATTGTACGCCAATAAAAATCTATATTGGCAAGTTTTTAAATTTAATTAAGTGTATGGCGTATACATTAATTATTATTAAAGTATACTCCAATTATTATCATTATTCGATAAAACATTGTCTCTAATTATATGCTTACTCTTTTTACGTCGAGATGTTTTTGTTTGAAAATGTAATACTTCATTCGATACAGTAGTAAAAAAGGAAGCTCTAAGCGGTTTAATCAATATGTCTATATAACTTATCTCGACTCTTCTTGAAGCGTAAATAAATGCCCACAACCAAACTTATCAACACTTGTTTCCTATTTTCCAAAAAGTTATGGTAATATTCCAGTGACCTGGAACTCTTTTTGAGGTAAAAACGAGTCAAACTTTATAACGAGAGCAATTTGTGCTGGTACTTTTGAGGACTTTATAGAAATGTCTCGTATGTTGGTTAATATATGTTATCATGCACCCTTGGAACTCAGCAGTGTGCGGTACAAGCACTTCTGCACTGTGACAGTGATGCTCGCAGTCGAGCTTAAAGCAGGCTATCCTATTCTTATAAAATATCGGCTACCCGCAACTTCGTCTGCGTTCTTTATTAATTAATTAACTTTGTATTTAATGTGCAGAAGAAAAAACATAACTACAAAGTCGCTCGCCCCATTTTCTTAGGGCAAAAAAAAACATCGCGAAAAAAACAAAAGAACACGTAATGTTTATACAAGTCGTAGTTCATTAAAACTTTAATAATTTTATATTAAAGTAATCTATTGTGATAATATTTTATTACAAGTACAAAAAGTAAAATTAAAAAAAAATTACGGCAGACCTCTATATATTTTTTTATATCATAGGAGGCAAACGAACAGGTGAGTCACCGATGTTATGTCAAAATCAAAATCACTTTATTCAATTTAGGCCCTAAGAAGGCACTCATGAACGTCAAAACTACCACCGGTTCGGAAAACAACCCAGTCATCGAGAAGAATCGGCAAGAAACTCGATTTGGTTTATCTTTTTAACAAATATATATCTATAATATTTACAATAATAATATATTACATATAATAGTAAATGTCACAAACGTTATTTGATAGCGTATTCGGACAGCGTTGATGAACGTAGGTTCAAATCCTTGATGAGTCATAGGTTATTTTTTTATATCATAGTAGGCAAACGAATAGGTTGGTCGCCTGATGTTAAGTGATCACCACCGTCCATAGACACTTGCAATACCAGAATAATCGCAAGTGTGTTGCCACTCTGTGTTTGGGGGGAGGGGAGGTGGGTTATCCGGCGATCTCACTGACCGAACGAAACGCAACAATGTAAGGACTCACGTCGGTTTTCTGTGGGTCGGGTGATAGTACCCCGGGCGAGCCGACCCATTCATGCTGAAACCAGTAATAGCTTCAGCGTGGCTCTACCGCCTTGGAAATATCTTATTTATATAGAAGATTTTCACTTGAGTTCATAACCAACAGGATTCCGGCAAGAATGTCGAAAGGTCTCTTGCTATAAGGTCACGATGTAATTTCTTTATGTATCAAACTTCTACAAAAGGCGCCACCAAATATTCAGACTGAATTCAAAACAAGTTCCTAACTCACACTTTTACGAGGACACGTCCCTGGAATTTAATTATATAAAAACGTATAAATTTATTTTTATCAGTGTACGATTCTTTGTTTCAATTTTAAGGAGCATTTGACCACTATGTGCTTCTAATTATAAATCACACGGCCTAAGCGTGTGATAATTATAATTGCAAATATTGTTATTTATGTCAGTGTTCTCGCCAAGTCGAATACGGTCGTGTTGAGTCTAGCTCGAAATATCATCGGTAATTCAGACCTCATCACTACTACACCACGAGACTCTTAAATCAAATTTTCGTGTAAGAGAACTTTCTATAGGCTTAATAGTTAGACTTGGACAACAAACGTGCATTAATATTATATTTGATCCTTCTTCAATATTAAATGTGTTGTAAAAAACATTTTTGATTTATTTATTAATGCCTTTTTCATATTAAGAAAAAATATAATCTACTGACAACCATCCACAATACATAACAATATATAGATAACTTAATAGAGAAAAAATACAGTCTAGTTGCGAGTTATAGTAAACATAAATATCTTGTCCATTGATAATACTTACGTGTTCCGGATTTTTGCGGTGATTTATGAAACTGTCGGATTTATCAATGTCTGATATAGTTTTGTAGTATATTCATATAAAGAAGATAAAATTATATAATTACATAGTATAAAATAAAGTCCCCTACCGCGTCTATCTGTCTGTTCGCGATAAACTTAAAAACTACTACTAAACGGATTTGCATGTGGTTTTTACCAGTGGATAAAGTGATTCGTGAGGAACGTTTTAGTTTCTCAAGGATTTATTTTTAATCAGGGCGGGACAAGGTCTGCCGGGCCCGCTAGTATGTAATAAAAATACAGCTCTTTTCAGCTTCAATCACGTCAAAAATACTGAATCTATCGCTGTAGGACTACGGTAATACGGTAATTCTTCGTAGATGGTTCTAAGCTACTTGGTTTTAGGATTCGATTGACCCTTTGCCATTGCCATTATAATGCCCAACGAAGTTTTTTTTTTATTGTAGCACTGCAAAATGACTGCACTGTGCCTGATGGTAAGCACAGTACAATCCAAAAACAATGGCGACCACCGAGTGATATACTGTCCATCGCCGGTCGCCGCTGTCATGTCGGCCTGCGAAAGGCTGGATATGCACAGGTTGATCCCGAAACGCGACTCGCAGAAGCGAATCACTATGACGGGCTTTTTCGCCATATACATGTTATATTATTATAGTATAGTTATATTATTTTTTAAAGTTAAATATTTATGAAATGTTGATCGCTGATAGGCCTGATAGCTAACCAATGTAACAATAAAGTTAGTTAAGTTAAAGTTGCAATAAAGTAGGAACAATCGGCTTAACATCTCAACTTATTGAGCCACACACCTGACGACATCTCGATTTCACGGCGAATATAACCTTCCAAGAACTGAGAGGTGCAAACGCTTCTATACAAACGATTTAGACACAAAATATGGATACAGTTAACAGATCGATCTTTTGATACATCTTACTCGTAGTAAAGATTGTTGAACTATTAATGTCTTTATTTCTACAACGCCATAAGGTTGATTATCGTGTGAATCGTGATCATAGTTTTGAATAAAGATGGGTACACGGTTTTAATTTTGGACTTTTTGACACTTCGGCCTAAGGCACAGTGGGGTGTCCTTCTCTATACAAGTTCGTAGAATCTTGCGTGCGGTACGAAATTAAGATTGCATTATTATTCTTAACAATTTCGATCAATAATTATATATCGACAGTGGAAAGGCTAATTTGCTAACTTGTAAAAACGTTGTTAGTCTTTTTTTCGCTGTTGATATAATAAAATACAAATTTAAAACATTTAACTCTTTGTTCAAGCGTACATTGTGACAGTATTTTTTAGAATGTAATAATTTACTGTATAGCCAACTAAATATGTTGTTAATCTGGTATGCCTTAGACTCTATGAAATCTACAGGTTCTTTATGGTATTATTTAACCTACTCGTTTCATGTGAAAACACTAAGGTAAACAAATTTATTTATAACGCATTCAAAACCTGACAGGTTATTTAAAGAACAACTAGTTAGTAATTTATTTCGCAGACACCAAACGTTATGCATCATGCATTCTAACCCAAAATTGTTTTGGCATTCTAGCAGGCAAACCACAGCTTAATAAAAATTAGTAGCAAGGCGATTGGGTGACAGGTGTGACATTGACAAATTTACGGCACCTTTACATTGAGCTCACAACAATATTAGCCAATGAACGTGAACACCGCAGTAGATTTTTTGGAACAGGCACTCGATTATTACATGTATACAACTACACTCACGTATTATTTCTATGTTAATACGACACGTTAATTGAAATTGAATTCATATCGTAGACACTTCCAGCTCTACTTTATTGCTTCAAGTATAGTCTCATTGAAATGTGGTGGTTGTGCGTACACAACTGACTGGTATGTCGTCGCACTGTTTTATTGTCCTCATAAAACGTGAAACGTGTTATAAGATTAATTTAAAAATAAAGAACCAACGCTACCTTACGTTCGAAACTAATCCAATTCCGCAATAGATTAAATTATACAGTAGATATTGATCACACGATACAAACAGGCTATATCTACTAGACACTAGTTAACTGAATAATGCGCTATAAAACGCTTTTAATTAAGGTTTTAAGTTGGTCAATCACGTTTATGTTCAAATGAGAATGTAAGTGTTCGAAATTTAAATATATATGAAAAAACTAGTCGCAATTTTTATAACATTCAACACTTAGGTTCAATGTATAAATTGATATATTAAATAAATCGTCCTTTATCGCAATTGATATTATGATATATTTTCCATATAATTATGAATGTTACATAATACCCAAAAGAAAATGTAAACCAACTAAATTCGAAAATACGTACAGACCTCGTCAATCTTTTTGGCCGCTCTGAGTATAGCTGTAAGTGCGGGCTAGTGCGTAGTATAGTACAAAACGCAGTTATAATAATTTATTATAATAGGAATCTAAAATTAACATTTATATATCCTTTAGTTGTCTCGATATTATATTTGTACCTACATTTGTGTTCTGCGCAACTATATTCAGAATGGTCCTAAAATCTGGTGAGGACTTTAGCTATACCTTGCCATAAATACTGAAACAAAGAAAAAATATATTTTCTATTGCAAATAACATGTATTACTTTTACAGTGTGTTAGTTTAATACATAAATATAAAACAATTTAAAATATAAAAAGCTTATTCGCAGTGGTCTCCCTTAGCTACAATAAAGTCCTTTAAACGTTGAGGCCAGTTATTAATAGAAGCACAAACTCTTTCCATGGGAAAATTCTTCACTGCCAATTGTACGGATTGTTTTAGGGACTCCAAATTATCATGGCGTTTAGAGCAAGGCGTACTCTCTAAAACTGACTATAAATCATAATCCAGCGGATTAAGATCGGGACTAGACGACGGCCAGTCTTCAGCTCTCATGAAGCCCGAAACGTTCGTTTCCAACCAAGACTGCGTAGTCCGAGCTTTATGACCCGGCGCCGAGTCTTGATGGAAGGATCATTCTTGGTTATTGAACATGGTATTGTTAAGGAGCTTCAATACCTTCTCAAGAATGGTATCTTGATACACTTGTGCCGATGTTTTGATACCTTTCACACAAAAGTATGGCTCAGTTACTCCTTCATAGCTAATACCCCACCAAACCATCACTGAAGTCGGATAGTGCTCACGTTGCACTCTGTCGACTAATTGGGAAGCTTCCTTAGAGCTTTGAGCATAAGTACGGTCATTTTGTTTGTTAAAATGTTGCTCAATTATAAATAAAATTCTCATTCGTAAACAAAATTTTCTGTGATTTTTTTCCCCCCTTTCCGTACCACTTCAGTGGTTGTTTCGATTTTACCACCCTATTCTTTTTTAAATTATCAGTTAAGAAATGACCAGTACGTCTCTTACAGGCTGCAAGTCCTAAGTCATCTTTTAAAATACACGACATGTTTCTAGGTGCTATCTTCATTTCCCGAGATAAAATCTTTTGCTTTCGGATAGGATTTCTTCGAATTCTTTCCCTCACTCCTTTTACCACCTTTTTCATACGAATACTACGTGGACGGCCAGATCTTTTTCTGTCACAAACAGAGGAGGTCCATACCTACTTTGTGTAATGCAATCACAGCGATTCGGTTCTCTTTATCACTCCACTCCATTTTAATATCGCAAAATATTGTACAGATTCCAAATTCAAATGTAATATTTTGTTATATTAATTGTAACAGTATTTATGGCTAAACTAAATATACTAATTTGTAATATGATGTTATGTTGATTAATTAAGCTTTTGGACTTTGTATAGATATTTTGTGCATCGAAATATTAATATGAAGAGATGAATGAATTTGAAAGTGTATGCGTAAAAGTAACAAAGACAACTACGCAAATACCGAATATGATGTTAAATTTGTTGAGCAAATATTTTCACAGCGGCTAGTAACTGAAGCACAATATTGGATAGGCGGAAGTATTCATGTTGTAGTCGCATTGCGTCTGTGTCGGTAAATTCTTGACTACTATTGTATAATGCCATCTGAATCAAGCGATAAGCAATAAAAAGAAAGATATAAGTACCTCTCTATTCCTTTAGAGGGAATTTAAAAAAAAAGTCGAAGCATTATCATAATTAGTCCCTCTTTCAGACCTATTTGCACTCTGAATAATAATTATATACTTTTTTATGCAGTTTATTAATTCATCAAATATATGATGCGCTGCACAATCTCAAAACAAATATATATATAAATATTATATATACACAGGCTGCTATACTACGCGTCGCTAGTCTGTCGAATGCCGCTCAAGAGCAATAGCGTCGGTCACGCTTACTAGCATGTCATTACGTGAAGTTATAAAATTATCTCTTGCCAAAAAAATACCGTTAGATAGAGTGTTTAAGTTTAAGTAGATGTTTAAGCATAGAGACCAACGTAAATCAATTTGCCAAGTATTTTAATTGCGTTCTTCGGTTTCGCACCTCGACCCTATATCTTGATAACAAGTCACGGATCTCGTTAAAATAATGTGTAGTTAGCTCATAAATTATTTGATTTAGTATCGTTGCTCGCTTAATTTACATTAGGTTTATAATGTTACTTATTTAGTATCCAGTTATTGTCATAAATATTCAAAGGTTTTGTTTGATTGTAAGTTGTGACAAAGTTTTTTTTTTTTCGACCTGACTACTCTATTGACCAAGCAAGGTCTTAACAGTTTCACCGGACTACTAAGGCGAGCGCTTAAGGCACTCAGCCGATTTTATTTTGACAACTAGCTCAAGGGTGCGCGGCACACCTCGGCTTTGGCTGTTGCCTGATACATGCAATTCGCGACCTATGTGAGCTAACCTAAGCTAACTATTCATACATATATGAGTTGTTGAAACATATATGTGTACCAAGCATACATACCTCAACAACTCATATATATATTTCGTATCGGAATTTGTGGCAAATTCCTTCTTGCGCTATATAAGCTTAAAGACGAATGACGACATTGTATTACAAGAATATGAGAAATATACCAAAATCGTTTGTATTTTGTTGTTTAGACATGACCAAAATTATGTAGTTTGTTCGTCGTGTATTCGTCACCTCCGGAGGTCTCACTGACCGAACGAAAGGTAACAATGCAAGCACACTGTTGCTTCACATCAGGGATGGGGCAGTAGTCCAGTGAAGCTGTTAAGACCTTGCTTGGTCAATAGCGTAGTCAGTTCGAAAAAAAAAAGTCACATCAGGGATGTTATGGATATGATATTTCGGTTCCGGATACGGATACGGATATAGGAATATACCGGTTATGGTTACGGATATGTAATTATTTCGGATTATTCGTTAGTTTCAGATAGTTTCGGTTACGGATATTAGATTGAAGTATTTTAGACAGTTTTATTTGTATGTTGTCAAAAACATTGATGTTTGTTTTTGGTTAAAATAATAAATAAAAATTTCATAAAAATAATTTGACTGTTTTATTTGTCGGTTACCAAATATGTCAATGTTTACTTATGTTACATATAAAAATAAATAAAACTCATTTCATAAAAAAATTTGGTTTGTTTATTTATTTGTTACCAAAACATCGAACTTTTCTTTTGTTTCATATAAAAATAAATAAAACCACGCTTCATAAGAAAATTACATAGTTTTATTTGTTTGTTACCAAAAATATCGATGTTTTTAATACTCCGATGTTTTGCAATCGATATATGTCGTACATCGATGCTTTGGATCCGATGTTGACATCGATGTTTTTCTAATATCGATCGTCCCTACTACAAGATTCACATGGCGTGCAAGTGCGGCGAAACAAAACCTGTCGAAGCATGTTTTATTTAGACTCCACCCTTATTCGAAATTATCTGAAACCTTTGAATCGGTTACGGTTACGGATATATATTTATTTCTGATATCCAATAGTTTCGGTTACGGTTACGGAGCTCCATAACATCCCTGCTTCACATCGGTGTTTCTGTGTGTCGGGTGGTAGTACCACGGGCTAGCCGACCCATTGATGCCGAAACCAGGAACAGCTGCAGTGAAGCTCTACCACCTAAAATACTAAACGAATTTAAAATATTATTACAGGAATTTAACATTGTCAATTATTATTCTTTAAGTTGTCTCTACACGTCTACACGTACAAAAATAAGCCTTTTTAATTAATTATGAATCCAGTAGATATTTACATTTTATATTAAGTATATAATGGATGCAGTAGTATAACCACCAGATTGCTATTCTCTTAACACTTTGTATGTGGAATGAAGGTATGACTCCGATCGTGTAGTCTTGTAAACGCTTTGACAGCTAATTTACGAATACGTACGATATAAACATGCATGTAGATATATTTACAAGCGATTAAAGATAAAAATGAACAGACAATAAAAAAGAAATTATTAGTGGGGTAATAAAATAAAAGTAACAATTAGAAATGAACAACTGTAGTCCTACAATATGTATCTTAACGATGTAACCATTTGGTTGATCATTTCAAATTCCAAAATAAAGGAAAAATAGATCCATATATATATTGATAAAAGTTGTATTAAATTGTTTACTTAGTTATTTATCTATTTATTTAAGTATTTCTTTAATCCTTCAGTTATTTCTTTATATATTTATTTACTTCTCAATTATTTATTTAATTATCTATTTATTTATTTGTTGTCTATTTACACATTTTATTTACTTGTCTCGCTGCCGTATTTCTTGTATTATTTTCGTCTTTTGTTTCAATTTAAACAACTCTCTTAATCCGGACTCGATATAGTCTCATAACTTACGTTTGGCGTGCCCCCCTGCCCCTCAGGCAGGGAGGTTGTTTCGCGGCCCCCTCCCCCCTCAGGTCACCGGGATGGCCGATTTAGAACATGCTGCTAGGTTCCGCGATTACCTGCTTCAGCAGGGTCCGAACGTGGACGTCGCGACCGCGTACGCTAACTTTGCTGCGTTGTTCTCCGAGAACACGCATTACGTCTCTCGCGTCGCGACCGCTAACTCTTTCGCGGCCCTCTCGCCGCAATCCGCTTTGAACGACGTAGATAGAGGGATTTCACAAATCCCCATACCGAGCTCCAGCTCGGAGGCCGGCTCCGATATGGAGCTCGACGTGGCGGCGTCCGACGAGCTGCCCGCGACCGCGACCTCCGAAATAATCGCGACCCCCGCGCCCTCAACGCACTCCGCGCCTTCTGCGCACGTAGACGACGGTTTTAAAACCGTCACCTATCAAAAACGCCGCGGATCGCGTTCTTCAGACTCCGACCAGGGCTCCGCACGCCCGGTCGAGAAATGCGCCAATATAGATGGCGTTCGGGTGCCGGCTATACCGGCAAACGTAAGACCGCGGGCGAGCAAGCCCAATTCCTCCTCTGCCTCGCTCTCTCAGACAGACGCATCGGGTTCCGTAGCGGCTAAGAAGCCCCGCCCACCTCCCCCTGTAACGATTCAAGATAAGTCCCAGTGGACCTCTATCTCTAACAAACTCAAGTTTTTGAAAATCAATTATCCGCCCGCCCTTAG